>VMDO01024723.1:0-19931 GCA_007922755.1 Pedetes capensis | reverse complement strand
ACTTGTGTTCGTTCACTTAAAATAATTTTCTCTAATTCCATCCATTTTGCTGCGAATGACCCTATTTCATTTTTCTTGACTGCTGAATAGTATTCCATTGTATATATATACCATAGTTTTTTATCCATTCTTCTGTTGAAGGGCACTTTGGTTGATTCCATATCTTTGCTATTGTGAAAAGCGCTGCATTGAACATGGAGATGCAGGTGTCTCTGTGGTATGATGACTCATCTCCCTTTGGGTAAATTCCCAATAGTGTTATAGCTGCGTCATATGGTAGATCTATTTTTAGTTTTTTGAAGTACCTCCGTATTTACAGTTTCCTAAAGAAAAAAAATCTACTTAGCCAAAAAGCAGCTAAAACATCCTAAAACACAAACTTTAACAATATTTTTTTACAGCTGGGTGTGGTGCCACACACCTGTAATCCTAGCGACTTGGGAGGTGAAGGCAGGAGGATCTCAAGTTCAAGACCAGAGGCAGTCTGTGTAATTTAGCAAGACCTTGTCTCAAAAAGTAAAAAAAAAAAAAAAAAAAAAAAAAAAAAAAAAAAAAAAAAAAAAAAAAAAAAAAGGGCTGAGGGTATAGCTTGGTATAGCTTTTGTAAAGCATGTAAGCAAGGGTGAGGTCCTGGGTTCAATTGCCAGTACCACTATATATATATATATATATATATATATATATATATATATATATATATATATGTATGTATGTATATATGTATTATCTATCAAATTATAAAGTCACAAAGTATCTAATGCTGAGAGTATCACATAGTGGTTAAGAGGGTGATCTAAGAAGCTACAGTGCCTAATCAAGTTCCTGCTCGGACATTTGCTAGCTGATTTAACTGAAAAATTTACTTCAGTTGCCTGTGCCTGTTTCATCTGCAAAACTGGGGTGATAGCAGTCCATCATTTTTAAAGTTATGATGATGAGAAAACACAATGTCAGCATGGTGGTCAGCATTTGTAAATACAGTGATATTATAGAAAAATACATTTAAAAACACATTAACAGGATGAATGCTCATTGCAACCCAGAAATCTCTACAGCTCTTCAGGAAAGTAGTTTTGCAATACAAAGAGCTTTTAAAATACTCATAAGAGTCGATCATTAATTTCACTTCTAGACTCCAGCCTGATAAGTAATCAGAAATTAACACAAAGGTTTATTCAAAGAGATGTTCACTACAGGATTATTAATAGTGGGAAATAGAAGCAACCTAAATAATAGAAGATTAACATATTTATTACATTATGATGCACTCATTTAACCATGAAAAATAACCAATTTATGCAAGCAGAAAATGAAAATGAGTTTAAAAATTGTCTGACATGCCTCCTTTGGCCAAGATTTCAGCAGTAGAGGAAACTGATAAGAACACAATTTTAGGATTGCATTCAGCCAGGAGTAACTTGTGGGAAGAGAAGAATCTGTCTGCATTTTCCCTGCAATAGAGATCCAAATACTTATCTTCTCAGGGCCCTGAGCCCTGCGCCTCACCATCCAGATTACACACTCAGTCCTTTGAGGGACTCTGACAGATGCTCTGATCCACATTTGGCTATGATAGCACCTCAAACACCAAAATGTTTAACCTGAAAAATGCTTCAAGAGCCATATCAGTGTGACAGATCTTTTATCTAAGGATTCCCTTGCTACAATGCTATCAGAAGAAAGTATCATGAAATGCAAAGTTATGTATATAGTGGAATTTATTACTTAGAACAGGAAAAAATCCAAATATGTCATAATGGACCACCAGTTAAAAAATGAGAGAACACTGTTGTTAGGTGCTGTCGAATTGGGTCCAACTCATAATGACCCTATGTACAGTGGAATGAAACACTGCGATTCTGTGCCAGGCACAAGATCTTACATTTAAGCCCATTATTGCAGACACTGTGTCAATCCATCTAGTGGAGGCTTTTCCTTTTTTTCGTTGACCTGCCACTCATCCAAGCATAATGTCCTTCTCCAGGGATTGGTGTCTCCTGACTACATGTCTAAAATACATAAGATACAGTCTAGCCATCCTTGTTTTCAAGGAGCACTCTGGCTGCACTTGTTCTAGGACTAATAATATGTTCATTAGAATTTTTAATAACATGGGGAAATGTTTATGTTTAATGTCAAGCAAAATAGGTAAGATGCAAAACTTAATATATTTAGTCTCAAGTGGAAAAGATGGATAAAACATAGTAAAGAGAAAAACTATTAAATAACTTACATGTTATATATATTTATGTGTCTTTTTCTATCAACTTACATATGGTATCAATCTCTTATGAAAAATATTTAGGGAGAATAGAGGAAAAGATAAAAAGATACATGATTATAGGTAGTTTTCCAATTTCTTCTTTGTACTTTCTTATATTTTCCAAGTGTTCCACAATAAGCATGAGTTATTTTTATAATTAAGAGTATAGTAACCATTTATATAACCACAGCTGGGAATACTTTTTCCCTAGTGTCATAGATGCATAGACTGCACTGCCGTCATGCTGGGGTACATAGTGAACCCAGGCCAGGTGGGGAGCACCAAGGAGGCCTGGTTGGTCTTAATGACTGAGGGACATGGAAGCAGGTGGATGACCAGAGAGGCTCACCAAGTGAGTTCTTCCCACAGGCAGACAAGATTTTAATGGCATCATTTTCCTATACTTAGAAGTCAAAATAATATTAGCGGGGGTGGGATATGCGGGAGGAGTGGCACAAGATGGGAAGGGGGAAGTTATGTGTGCAACGTACAATGAAACGCATATATGGAAATGTCACAATGAAATACATGTCAAAATGAAATACATTAAGTTGTACATTAAAAATTTCTAATAAAAAAGAAGTCAAAATAATATAGGTAACTAGGAACAGAAGCAATTTATAGGCTGAAAGAAGTCAGGGTTGCATGTTCGCAGGCAATATATAAAATAACATGGAATCATTTTCTGATTGTATTGTAGTGTTGCTAGAAAATGTTGGAGAGGAACTAGATCCAATTTTGGAGCCTCTTTTACTAAAGCAGACTTTTAAGCAAGGTGGGAGCACGTGTATCCGACTTGGGGACTCTACAATTGAATACTCTCCTGACTTCCGATTCTATATTACCACCAAGCTAAGAAATCCTCATTATCTTCCTGAAACATCAGTAAAGGTCAGTGCCTTAAGTGAATGTTTTTTTGTCAGTTTTGCAACTAGCAACTATATTTCCTTGTCAAGCTGTAAGAGGAACAGGTGTTTTAAAGAAAATTGGATTTTGTCCTTTTTTGCATTTCTTATAATTGTAATAATTTCCAAATGTTGCTTTTGTGCTTACAGGTGAGTAACAAAGAAGCCTTCAGTATTCTGTGAAAAAAGACTATAGGAATCTAATTTCAACAATCGATGTTATCTTACATTTTCATTGTTAAAAGTAGATGACACATGTTCACGTTCTTTGCAATAGTTGATAATATTCTAATTATTTGAATTGGAATTCAGGAACAAAACTCTAAGCTTTTTCAAACTAAGACTACCACTATCTAATTTTATATACTTAAAAGAACTGTTTTTGATCACTGTTCTTTTAAAATACTGAAAATTTGTTTAAAGTTTTATACAATAACTCAAATGGTTCAAAAAGTAGATGATCTGCAACTGAGATCCTGAAAGTTTATGGACTACATTTTATTCTGTTTTTCATTCCTAATTCTTAGCTCTGGTTGGCACTCAATAAATGTTTGTGAGGTGAACAAATGGGTAAGTGAGGGAAGGATGGCTTCCATTTACAGAAGCACACGAGAGGATATTAAGAAACATTGATTCTGATTTTGAAAGTTACATGTAGACAAAAGATTTATCCAGTGAGTTCACATGCTTTCCTTTATGGGAAATATTTAAAAATGAATGCAGCCATCCCTCTGCAGAGAAGCACAGGAAGGAATAAGATGGCATAACTCACTCCCTTCAAGATGTGTAAACAGGATGCCTGTCCTCAAAAAATTTACACTGTAAACACAGCAGTGTGTGCACAAAGTGACCATATTGTGTGGACAGAAAAAAACTGGAGAAGTACAATGAGTCCTGAGAGCTCAGAGTTGGACAGGCAGGCTGCCAGGAAGACTGGAGGAAGGTGGGGATGACTCTTGAGCTTAATTTTAAAAACAGAATGTTAAATATAGAAACTCTTAGCCAATCCTTTTTAATTAATTGAAATATAGTATATTATCTAAACACCTAAAAATACCTATTATCTGTTTACCTATTAGAAAAGGGAGTGTCTAATGTACCTCAGTGCATGGGTTTGAATTTCTGCTCACATGTGTAATTTGGGGTGTGCCATTTAACCTTTCTGTGCCTCAATTCCCTTATCTATAAATGGGAATAGTAAAACTCTCTCATAGTGATATGAAGACTAAATAGGTTAAGCAATGTAAAATGCTTTAGAATAAGGCCCAGTGAACAGGGTTGTACGAGAGTAAACTATTAGCATTATTATTTAACTTTTAAATATAAGTGAAAAAGAATGAGGCATAAGAGGAAGTGATAAAATCTTACAGCTGTGTTGGGGAAAAAATTAATAACTAACATGGAAAACCTTTTTACTTTTTAGTAAAAAATGTGATAATATCACTCATGACATAAATAATTCTTTGTTCACTAATAACTGCTTATTGTAGAAGTCATAAAATGCCATGGGGAGAAAACTGGTCTATAATTCAGTATTGAAATCCTTAACATCTCTAGAGTGTCTTATTGCTTCATTATTTTTAATTGCTGGGATTGATTAAACAGGGATTAGAAAACATAGTGAGGCAGTTACTTGCTTTCATTTACAAATAAGAATGCTTCCTCTTGATTCTACTTTTTAGGATCTTTTATGTACCTTTTGCATTCAAAAGCACCCAAGGGATGGTGTCATGATGCTATAATTCTTTTGAGTTTAAATGAAAACAAAATTATGACACCATATTCATATGATTTTAATGTTTTTGAAAGAGTGGGTAGATTTGCAAAATTTTTATTTCAAAAGATTCAGTATTAATTTTGTGTCTGAACACAGTCCAGTCAGAGTCATAAAACATGCATTTTGCTAACAGTGTGCTTATAGATTTTGGATTAAAGTAAATACAACCTGTGTACGTGGTTTCTCATGCCAACAGGAAACAAATTTCTTAAAGCTTTAGTTATAATTTTTCTATGAATAAATGCAAAGCAGTAGAGAATTATATAACCTTTAATGAGTTTTACAAATTGCTCAATTTTAAGAAATGCTTATCTCATTTAAATTTATGATTATGTCCATGTAATCTACACTTAATGGTATCCAAGGCCTACCAGGGGACAAATGAGGGAAAAATGTAACCCAGACGACTCATACCATAGAGCAGGTGCCTGGGTTTTCATGGGAGAATGGAGTCACCCTCCTGGGGGTACCACAAGAAGCTGCTTTATATTTACTGACCCCAGATAGGAAATTTCCTTACCAAAACAAAATTCCTCTGTTCTTGCAGAGGTTAATATTCTCTTTTCAGGAAAGGCAGGGAAACATAATATCTCCCCTCTAGAGCCAGGAATACACAGGTACTAAGACAAAGACTAAAAATAGATAAGAACAACATCAGTAATAGCATTACCTATTTTTAGTTAGGAAGAAAGGAAACCCTTTGTGCCTTGGTGAGGTCAGCAATTTACACATCAGGTAGAACCACTAAAGGTGCTAAAGAACTCATAGAGATTTAAAAAATAGTGTTTTGATCTCCCCCTTTTTTTCTCCTACTACTAGTGAAATGTTCCTCATCCTTATGGGGAAGAGTGGAGACTCCTTCTGTGGTAGTGCAGTATGTACAAAACACAAAGGTGTCGTTGAACGGACTGAACTTGAATGTTGTGCCCCTTTGTTAGGTGTTGGTTTAGGGTAGGGATAAGACTGCAGGCAGAAGGCACCTTTCACAACTCCTAGATTGGCAGAGTCTTCGTGGAAGAGAACAAGAGCACACTTGTGCTGTGCAAATTATCCTTCTAATAAACCGCCTGTGTGTGGTTGATTATAGCCTGTTTTTAACTTGTTATATGTAGATAGTTTGCCCATTGTCTTTATTTTATTTTATTTTAGGTTTCTTCTCTGCTAATTTTCCTGTTTTAAAGTTTTAATTAAAAAGAAAAACAAACCTCAGATTTGAGTATGCCAAAATGTCAATTTTTTAGCTGCCTACGATTTGGGTGAGTTGTGATATGTTGTTGTTAGGTGCTGTCCAGTTGAGTCCAACTCATAACGACCCTATCTATTTACAATAGAGGAAACATTCCCCAAAGCTGTGCCATGCCTGGCACTATTGTCAGTGTTCCTCTGCTATTCATAGGGTTTTTGATGGCTGATTGTTTTAAGAGTGGGCTGCTGGGTCCTTCTCGAATTTTTACGTTGCTTGGGATCAAACCCAGGGCCTCAGAACATGTAGAGCAAGTACTCTACCAACTGAGCTAAACCCTCTGCCTAAGTTGTAATACAAACTATATTAAAATTTTTTGGACAAATTGGTCACTAATGTGTAGAGTTCAGTGCTGTTAACTGCATTTAGAAGGGTACTTCCTAGTAAGAAATCTCTTCTCATTAAGGAACTAATAAAAACTGGAACAAACACTGAGTTGCCTCTGTTGATTTCTAGTAGTTACTGAAATTTTTGTAGTATTTTCAAGGGTAAAAAAAGCATTTCCAATCCTGTGAACAATAAAACAAATGTTGAATTCTCAATTCAAACGCTACCAACTGTTATCTTTACCCCTAGTCTAGGAAGACTGCCTCTTTTGTTTCACCTACACACTCTCTGGTGGTGGAATAGAGAACTGCCTGTGCTCCCCTAACGTGCCCTGCCTTCCTCTGTACTTTGTGCTATTTCCTCCTCTGCTGCAAGCCACTTGCTCAGCCTTGGCTGCACATTCAAATCACTGCCCAAATACCCTAGCCCTACTCCAGGTCAATTAAGTGAGACTCTCTGGAGGTAGAATCCAGATACTACTGGTTTCTGAATTCTGTAAGAGATGTTAATGAGCAGCCAATTTTGAAACAGTCTAGCCAGTGTGCTGCCTTCACTTTCCTTTGACTAAGTGCTACTAGGTATCTGCTAAGTCTTAGCTCAGTTGTAGGTCTGCGTAAGAATCCTTTCTTGCCTTCCTGACCTGGGTTAGATGCCTGTTCTTTCTCTGTGCTCGTTTGTACTTCTGTTTACCTTTTGTTGTTAGGTACCGTCGCGGGTATCTGACTCATAGCAACCCTCATAGGGTTTTCAATGGCTGGCTGTTTTGGGATTGCCTTGGGAGTGGATTGCCAGGTCTTTCTCCCATTTTTGTGGTGTCCCATTTTTGTGGTGCTGGGAATCGAACTCAGGACCTCAGAGACTGCAGCACAGTGCTCTGCCAACTGAGCTAAATCCCAACCCTCTGTTTACCTGAGTAAACTAAAACACCTTCAGCACACGGGCCAGACAGTATCTTTTTCTTCTTCCTAGCACAGAGCCTGATTCACTATGTCTGTTATTTTGTTTGAGATGTCTTTGGGAATAATCATCAAATGCTTAGAATTTTAGGAAATAGAAGTAGCAGAAAAGTACTGTTAAGTACATCTTTAAGTACAGGGAACACTGACATTCTGATTGTTCATTCAGTAAGTTTGTAGGAATCATTGCTTTGCGCCAGATCACAGAGCATTGAGGTCAAATAAGTGATAATGCCTGTGCTAAAGTTACTTTCACTCTAGTCTAGGAGAGGGAGGAGCAAATCCATGATTGCATTCAGTGTAATGTGTTGGAGGGAGTTAGGACCCCAGTGAAGAAGGACAGGAAGTAGCTCTGTGCTGGTAGGAGAGGAACACATTGTCTGGAAATGTGTCCAAGAGGAGGCACCACTAAATATGCACCTTGGCAGATGAATAGAAGCTGCTCTGGTGGATTACAAGAAGTGTGTGCAAACAGAACAAATAAAGAAGCACATGGAGGCATTTCCTAGTCAGTGTGTGTAGGAGTCCTTACTCAATTCACAGTGTAGCTAAAATAAAAGACAAGGGAGTAGTGAGATGCTTAAAATACAGGTACAGACCTAACTCAAGACATGCAGGCAGGGAGACTGCCAAATGTATGAAAAACAATAAAGTGAGGACTTCAAAGGAAGCCAGGCTCAAGTTAGGTTTTATTGGCTTACAGATTCATTGGTGACTAGAGCCAAAAGTTGCTATGGTTTATTGCTGTATATTGATAGGTACACAGAGGCAGAGAAGGGAGCAGAAGAGAGGACTGGATAATGAAAGGAGGAGAAGATGGATAACATATATAAATAATATTTTAGTTAGTGTATTTGTGAGCACAAGGAGAGATCATTCTGTAACTAGAAGGGTTTGTGAGAGCAATAGAATTTGCTTGCTTTTTAAAAAGAGAGGTCTGAGCATGTTTATATATTTATGGATAAGAACCAAGAGAGGGAGAATTTTAAGATGTGGCCAACAAAAAGAGACATTTGCCTGGAAGAGCAATTTGGTACCTAGATGAATCTGGTGTTCCCAGACAACCTCTTGATGGACACCATTAAAATGTAAACTTACTAGTGTACAATAGTGGTTCATTACCATATTGTAAAAATATTTTACTCATGAAAAGTAATTACAGTGTTCTTTCTTTCCTTTCTCTCACTTTGTTAGGTTTCCTTTACTTTTGACACCACTAGGATCCTTAAAATGTAAATCAGCCAGTCCAGCCAATATGAAAAATTGCTTCCAGCCTGAATCTAATTGCTTTTGGTGTTAAAGGGTTGTCAGAAATTGGACGAGTTTGAGAATAAATTGACCACCAAACAAATCCTTTGAAATATTAAGTTTCTGACTGTGAGACTTTTGTGGGTTTTTAATTCAATAGTTACGCTTGGCTGTGTCTTTGATTGTAGTCTCTATGAATTGCACTTTCATATATATTATGTCAGTAAATAGAGTCTATTTTATGGTTAGAACTTGAGGCAGATAAGCACAGCTTTTCTCACTGAAAACAACAATGCATTTTAAAATATATTCTTTCTCATATAGGTAACCTTGTTAAACTTTATGATCACTTCAGAGGGAATGCAAGATCAGCTTCTGGGTATTGTGGTAGCACGAGAAAGGCCAGACCTTGAAGAAGAAAAACAAGCCTTGATACTACAGGGAGCTGAAAACAAAAGGTATTAAACATCATAAAGCACAGAATTGTTATTTGTTTTGAGATCACTTAGAATAAATTAAAGTACATTTTCAAGACCTATATCATTAAATTTAAATAGGTACACTAGATGAGAAAATTCTAAATGTGAGGAATTACAGTGTCTGTTAATTTTTAAAATTGTACTACTGAACATATTATTACATGCAAGTTCTTACACACTGAAAGAACTAGAAGGCCTGCCACAAGTCAAGGCAATGTATTTTCACCTCTTTAACAAAGCTTTAGCACAAAAGTTTTAGCATTTATTATGTAACTGAGGCTGCCTGTTTTCACTGGAGCATGGTATGAATGAATATGTTGCATTCCAATTTCTGCTCCTGATATCTATATCACAGGTAGAAAGATAAAGCTCTAAAAGTCATGTAAAATTTCAGAAAATAAATGGAGTGGTACTTTCTGTTCACCCTGTGCAGAAATACTCAATGGCAGAGTAGATCGGCTAGCCATATTTCTCTCTAGGTACAACATAAATGATCATTAGAGAGGGAACTGGAGCAGGAAGGCCCATCTTTGTGACATTTTGCAAGATAAGAAATTAATTACACGACATCGCTGTTACAGATACTTGTCACAAAGTGATGCATTTCTTTAGGTTACCACTCTTTGTTTCTTATAAAACAATGTATACGTGAGGTGATTTTTAAGGATTTCTTTTTCTTCTGAGAAAATTGTGTTTTATTCCAGGCAGTTAAAAGAAATAGAAGACAAGATTTTAGAAGTTCTTTCATCTTCAGAAGGCAATATATTAGAAGATGAAACTGCTATTAAGATATTATCTTCCTCTAAGGCTTTGGCTAATGAGATTTCTCAAAAGCAGGAAATAGCCGAAGAGACAGAGAAAAAGATTGACTCCACCCGCATGGGCTATCGTCCTATTGCCATCCATTCTGCCATCCTGTTTTTTTCTATTGCTGACTTAGCCAATATCGAGCCCATGTACCAATATTCACTGACATGGTTTATTAACCTTTTCATACTGTCTATTGAAAATTCAGAGAAATCAGAGCTCTTACCAAAAAGGTATGTAAAAGAAATACTTACCAATACTAATTAAGTTATGAAAATTAGTAATTTGAGCCAGGCACGGTGGTGCATGCCTGTAATCCCAGTGGCTTGGGAGGCAGAGGCAGGAAGATTGCAAGTTCGAGACGAGAGGCAGTCTGCGTAATTTGGCGAGACCCTGTCTCAAAAAAGTAAAAAAAATGAGCTGGGGGTGCAGCTCAGTAGTCCAGCATGCAAGCCTGAAGCCCTGGGTTCAACTCCAGTACTTAAAAAAAATTAGTAATTTCTACCTTTCATTGTTTCAGAGTAGCATGAACATTACAGCCACTTACCTAAAATGATCTTGATTATTTAACCAGAAATGAATTTGCGAGTTAAAAATTGAAGAGATGTATCCAAATTTAGTCTGTAAAGAAATTGTTTATAGAGATATAGGATTATAATTCTTTCAAAGGAAACATTTACCTCTATTTATGATTTTCAAAATATATTAATAACTGGAAATGTGAAAAGAATAATACCCTCAAAATATATGACTCCTATTCTCTGTGGACTTGCCTTCCAAAAAGGCAGTTTCACATTTTGATACACACACACACACACACACACACACACACACACACACAATTTCTCAGATACTTCTTTAAGAAAATAAAAATAGAAAACATCCAAACCTTATTGTGATTATTTTTGGTAATGAGAGCTTCTCTTGTGTTATTCTTATTTATACAAAATACTTTGTTTTACTACAGGCTATCATAAGTAAGTAAAGAAATTAAGAGCTTACATAACATTAAGTCTGTAAGAGAATAAAATCCATTCGATTTGTTGTCACTGAGATAATTTTTAGTTTGGCAGTTTAAGTTTTTAATAAGGTCTAATATGAAATTACTTTTTGAACAAACAGAAGTAATAATTTCAACTTTTTCCCTTGATCATCATGAACCTAGGTACTTTCATACCCACAAAAGAAACTCAATTAGTTATCACTCATAGTTAAGGTTTACTTTTTTAGAAATCTAAAGTATTAATCTCAATGAAATCTAAATTTAATCTACTAAATTTCTTTCATTTATCATGGCAGAGGTCTAAAATTTTGAATATTCTTAGACTGAGAATTTTTTATTAGTATCATTCATTACTTCGCAAGCTTGAATATTAGATTAATAAACTTGTACAACTGACACTGGGCTTGACAAAAAAAATGTCATATATCTACCTATGAGAAAGAGAATGGAAGAAGGGAGGGAATTATTTCTTGGGAAGAAATGCATGATGGTAGAGTTTAAAGATTGTTTTTATATGATGATGCTTGAAAATGTTTGTTGTTGTTGTTAGGTGCCATCAAGTCGGTATCCGACTCATAGCCACCCTCATAGGGTTTTCAATGGCTGACTGTTTCGGGATTGCCTTGGGAGTGGATTGCCAGGCCCTTCTCCCATTTTTGTGGTGCTGGGGATTGAACTCGGGACCTCAGAGACTGCAGCGCAGCACTCTACCAACTGAGCTAAATCCCAGCTCTGAAATGTTTAGGTTACTTCTATATTTCTTCCAGTTTCTGAAATTTTCAAGTTAGTATTACTAAAGGGAAAAATTTTTAGGTGATCTTTAAGAAGTTCTTAGCTGTTTGCATTGGAAGTTAGTTACCTAAACATACATGTCTGGTTGTCACACTCGATTCCAAGTTCTCTAAGATAAGGATCATTTTTTAAATTCTAGAATTTATTATAACTGTTAATTACATTATAGCCAAGTAGTGGCTAAACGATGTTCAGGTTTTGCTGCTGTTCTTAATTTCAGCCTTGATTAAAACAATAACCACCAGAACGTTATCCTCTAACTAATTTAAAATTCAGATATTTGCTGGAATCTACAGAAGAAAATTTCTTAGGTCTGCGATTTAAAAACATATTTTTGTATAAGACTTTAAAATTAAAACAATTCCATGCTTTAAACATAACTCTTGGTATTTTATTTTCTCTTTTTATACCAAATTAGAACTCAACCAAGACATGGCCTGTTTCTTCATAAATGCGATAGATCCCCTTAACATTTAAAGAAAATAAAATTCTTTTTACCCAGGTGTGAGATTTGAATGAAATCTAGAAGACAAATGTAGCTTTTTCTTTATAGTTAAAAATCCTTTAGTTTAGATACAATGAAAATTATATCTGACTATATTAAATATAAAGTACAATTCTGGATCCAAAGACTGAATAGAGAAAATGCATTTTTAAACCTTTGCAGAAGTTATTTCCTTTTACTCAGGTATATAAATGTATTTCATTCTTGTTTGTGTTCTGATGGTCATTATCCATAATTATTTAACTATAGTGCCAATAATATATGTTACGACTACTATGGTAAATACTGTAAAATTGCCACGATAATTTGTTACCAGTTATTTATAAAATTTAGTGCATTATAATTTATGTATCAGAAGAAGTAGATAACTGTAGCAAGAAAAAACACATAAATATGGAGACAAAAGTCTAACTAGATATAGTTTTGTTATAGGGCCCAAAGTGAAAGCTGTCTCTGTATACATATGTATATACATGTAAGTATACACCACACACACACATGCACACATGTTTTCTCTTTTCTTTCTACTTCTATCAAGATCATTTTCTATGTTATTAAATATTCTTCCGAAATAATTTTTAGTAGCTGCACAATGTACCAATTTATGAAAGTACCACAATTTTCTTTTTATAAGACTTGTAAATAGTCTCCAGCTTTTATATTATAAATAATGCTGCAATAAATATAAATGTCCACACCACTAATTATTTCCTTCTTTATAAATTCATTTCCTGGAAGGTTATTCATATAAATGAATGGTCTTATATCAGTATGTCACTTATCAGCATTAAATATTTTTTCTTACTGGAATAGGTTATTATATATCATATTTTAATCTACACTTTATCATTAGTGAAATTGAACTTGAACTTGTAATATGATTGACCTTTATAATAATTTTCCCTTTGATGATCTTATCTACAAAAGGAAATTTGTCTTAGAGTGCAGAATTTTCTTTCTTCTTTCTTTCTTTCTTTCTTTCTTTCAGTAATAGGGAGTTAGAGCCAGGGCCTCATACATGCTAGGCAAGCTCTCCACCACTGAGCCACATCATAAGCCCATTACATATTTACTTGCTTATTTACTTTATTTACTTATTTATTGTTTATGAGACAGGTTCTTGCTAAGCTGTGCAGGGTGCCTCTGGCTTCTGACTTGAGATCCCCTTGACTCAGCCTCCCAGGTTGCTGAGATTACAGGAATGTGCCATGGCACCCAGCTGAAAAATTTTTATTTTATTCTAGAAAGGTCGAATATGAGTCATTTTATATTAATTATACGATTATTGTTGTTAGGTGCTGCCCAGTCAGTGTCCAACTCATAGCGACCCTAGGTACAACAGACGAAACACTATTTTCAGTGCTTCTCTGCTATTTATAGGGTTTTCAATGACTGATTTTGTTTTGGGAGTGGGTTACTGAGTCCTTCTCTCAAGCCTACAGTACCTGGTGTTCCCAGGCAGTCTCCTATCCAAGTACTAACCAGACCTGACACTGCTTAGCTTCTGAGATCTGATGGGATCCGATGCCACAGTGCTACAGCTGCAGGCTATGTGATTACAGAGGAGACAAATTAAATACCATGCATGAAAAGGCCTATTAGCACAATAATGAAACAAGAATAGTGTGATTATTTTAAATCTTCTAAGAACTCAACTGTATTTCAACAACTATTTTCAAAGACTTCTCTACCAAACTCTTCCAGAGTTCTCAACTAGAAGCAAGATACATGATTTTCTTTATGGTAATGCTGGCAGGTGATAAAATAGTTAAAAAAAAAACAACAACTGGGATGAGTACAGCCTAGGATATCAATCTGGAAATAGCTAAGATCTGGTTGTACTAATAGATTTTTTTCTGAACACATTTAGAAACACCAGTGATTTTGCTTAATCATAATTAAACTATGTTGATTTTTTTCCTCCAGATAAATTGATCTGCTTTGAAAGTTTGGACCATCAATCCATGTGAGCCATGAGCTCTAAACAAATATTTCAGCCAATTGTTATTTTCTATTATAATTTTTGTAACTTACATAGTAAAATGGGAGAAGGATATAGCAATCCGCTCCCAGAACAATCCCAAAACAATTAGCCATTGAAAACCCTGTGAGGGTCGATATGAGTGGGACACAACTTTACAACACCTAACAACGACAGTAACATATAATAAACATACTTTAAACTTTTGATTAAGATAATTTATTTTCTGTGGTAATTAGATTTAAATGCATGAAGTGTTATATTGATGTTAAAAATTATTATGAATAAGATCACATATGTAAACACTAGAAAGTGGTTAGTTGGAAATATTATGGTTACTCATATTTCTATGTTTTGTTTCTGTGTCATAGAAAAATGTTATTGAATCAAATTGTGTGACTTCTTCAGCTTTTATATGTTTGTGAGCAGAGTAAAACAGTACTAAACTTGCTATTAATTTAATAAAGGAATTATTAATTTTAATCTATTCATTTAATATGTACTATAAAATATTTGGGAGCATTTGTTTTAAAAGAGGTTAAATTTTATCCCCCCCCCAGAAATGCTTTGTAGTCAAAAATAGTCCACAAACCTTTTAATGTAATGAACTGATATGCTATGCAATGACTTTTTTCCAAAAGGAACATTTTTTAAAAAAAACTTTGTTGACAGGAAAATGTAATGCTATTGATGTGTTTCTATATTGTGAAGCTCTTAAATTGGTGCACCCAGTTAAAGAAGATCCTTGTTTGTGAGTAGTTGACCGGAAAGTATATTAGAAGAACATACATCTAATTGGTTCAAAATGTGTTTTCTTAAGAGCACTCTCATCAAGATAGAACATATTTTTATTTGCTTTTCTTTCTGTTGGCTCTCAGGCTTCAGATTCTCAAGGATCACTTTACTTACTCACTCTATGTTAACGTCTGCCGGTCACTCTTTGAAAAGGATAAGCTGCTCTTTTCTTTTTGTCTCACTGTGAATCTACTGATCCATGATCGTCTGGTCAGTTTTGTTTTAGTTTATTAGAAAGAAACACCATAGTATTAACATTGACTTATTAACTTACTAATCTGCATGAGAATATATGTTAAAAAGTTGTAAATAGTTAGATAATGACACTAATTGTTATTTAGTAAGGCAAGGCATTACAAGATTCAATTTCACAGAGGTGAAATATAAATGTATGTTTTAGTTTAAAATAAATCTATTTCCATAGAATCTAATAGAACAATGCATATAAATTTACTAAATATATTTACAGATTCTTACTAGGGAATAGTGTAAATGATAGTATTTTTAAGAACTTGTGACTGGGGATGTAGCTCAGTGTTTGAGTGCTTGCCAAGTATGCACTAGGCCCTAAGTTTGATCCATTTGGGCTTAACAGTATCTTACATAAATTTTTGCAGTCTTTTAAATCTATTCACTTGAAATATAGGAAGCATTTTAAGAATGGAAGAGAAGTATTGTATAAAGTCACTATTTTATACACTTAAGTGTTTAAGATTTTTTATTTCCCCATGTGATAATATAACATTGAATAAAGACTTTATTCTTTCCACTTCTTGCATGTCTCATAGTAACTCATTATATTTTATGGAAAGTGATTGAAAACATGGAAGATTGATGGCTAATTTTCTACAATTTTTAGAGACAATTTTTAGAGAATTTGAGCAATCATTTTAAAGAACATAAATTCAAAAAGAACATATTCAGACTTTTAAGCTTAAACTAGTAATTCTGGAGGAAACTATTCAAAAATTTAAAATGGGACTATTTTGAAAACTAGTGATGTTGAATACCTTGATTTTTTATGACTAAATACTAAGCTGTCTCAGCTATATAATTTCATAAGGACCATATATGAAACTTCCAAATCATCTTTCAGCTCTTCTAAAGTGGTTATAAACTAATTCATTTATGATGAATTCAATTCTGACCTTTTATGCTGGCTTGTTTTCCAAAGATTAATAAAGCTGAGTGGAGATTTCTGCTAACTGGTGGCATTGGACTGGATAATCCTCATGCCAACCCTTGTACATGGCTTCCTCAGAAGTCCTGGGATGAGATATGTCGATTAGATGACTTGCCTGCCTTCAGGACCATTCGTAGGGAGTTTATGCGCTTAAAGGATGGATGGAAAAAAGTGTATGATAGTTTGGTATGTTCTAGTCCTCTTGCTCATTCCAAAGTTTTTAAATGGACAAAATAATGTTAAATAACTTATCTTTACCTTTGCATAAAAGCAAGATTTAAATAAGCTTTAAATACCTGGATGAATATTAAAATACAAGTTTTGATTCATATTTTCCATATCTTCTAAGTCAGTAGCTTTATTTAAACTTAAATCTAGACTAATTGAAATATACAGAGATGCAAAAGAGCTGCATGGTCTTTAAAGTATTCTTGTTGGATATTCATACCAAGATTTTATTCACTATCAGTTAGATTGTCACAGTCATTGTAGAAGATGAGTCAAAATTTTATCGAACAGCTATTGTGTAGATTTTCCAGTTGCAGGATACAAGCTAATAAATATTTGCCAGGAAAGGGAAAATCTAGTATTCAAATCAATTTTCATGAGACCACGTCTCACTAATTGGAGACTATTACATTAATACATGCAGTAACACTTATCATTTCCCTTCTAGTGTATGTAGCAATTCCTGCCTTCCTTCATTGTTTCTTTAGCACAAGGTCTAATATTTTTCCAATTATCAGTTAATTTTTTTTTACTCTTTTGTTTGTGCTCTTTGACATCCTACTTTCTTTGGATATAACATGCAAGAGCTCTATTTGGGGAAAGGTAGAGGAGAAGAAAAAGAGCTAGACAGGCACATAGAATTTTTTATTGGGTTTACCTATATTTTATTTTGTTGCCTATTACGCATAATAGTGATATTATCTCTACACATGAATTCACATATTTGGAATTGGTTTCTTTTGGATTTCTCCTTGTTAGCAATAAAAAATGTTTCTTAGAAACAAGTATGTTTTTGTACTTCTTTGTAATTTAAAATCAGAATTGTATTCATTGTGTTGAGGTCTGGAGATTTCTGTGACCAGTGAAACCACATAGCCTACGCTGAAGTTTGAAAGGTATACTTGTTGACTTTAACTTTTTCTCAGCTTTAGTAAAATAATAAAACTTATATAGTCTTTCTTTATTATACTTAGTTGTTATATGCCTTGTCTAAAAATTGGTTTATATGTCAAAATACTGTTCTTTTTAGATATAGTCGTTAACATTGAATTATATATACTATAATTTTAGGACCCACACCATGAGGCTTTCCCTGAAGAGTGGGAAAATAAAGCTAATGAGTTTCAAAGGATGCTTATCATTCGTTGCTTGAGGCCAGACAAGGTAAATATGGGCTTTGAAAGCAGCTCTGTGATTCCTGTCTCCGCTTTCTGCATAGTCTAGCCAGACATGTATTTCTTCATGTAATCATGTGGGAGGAGGGAAGTCTATGAAATAATCCCTCTTCTTTCTACTGAAGCCATGTCCCCCCAAAAGTTTGCTTATTTATTCAAGTCATTCTAAATTAGTTACTAATCAGAATATATATTTAGGTTTGATTTATTTTATAATTCTTCTTCATAATTTATAGTTCCCATACTCCAGAGTCTACTCTGTTTACATGATTGTCGTCTCATTTTTATTTCATTTCTTTGGTGAAATTAGTCAATGGCCTTAACATCAAGTTGATACACTAGGATTTCTGGAGTCCTGAAATATCCATATTTATCAATATGTATGCATTTCTATATCTATATCTATATATAGTTAGCCTAGAGAAAACAAGTAGAATATTATTAAGACATTCACCATTGTTGACACACAGGAAAATACCAATAGCATTTCCTTTAACTTCTATAATAAATAAATAAATAAATAAATAAATATTTAAATAAATAAATAGCTTGCGCCTGGACCACTGTGGCATCTGGTCCTGTCAGATCTAGGAACATAAGCAGGGTCAGGCCTGGTTAGTACTTGGATGGGAGACTGCCTGGGAACACCAGGTGCTGTAGGCTTGGGAGAAGAACCTGGTAACCCACTCCTAGAAAACAATCTGCCATTGGGGTTTTATGTTATATGTAGGGTTGCTATGAGTTGGACACTGACTCCATGGCAACAACAAATAATAAATGATATAATCAATAAGTCAGCAACCTGTCATGTTAGCCAATTTAAATATTCTAGTATAACTTATAAAAAATAAATTCATCTAAATATATTGGCCCATATCCTCAGAGATATCAATGTACTCTGAGTAATGTGAAAAGTAGATCTGCTGGGAGAATATCCTAGTTGTCCGTTGTTCCTACTCTAGTAAAAGTTTCACATAATTATTTCAAAAGTTACTGTACTTATAATTTGAGTAAAAGAATATAAGAGAACACCTTCACCCCAAAAGAACAAGCAAAATTTAAGTGGTAAAAGCAATATATTAAATTTTTTATACACATCTATGGTAATATGGGCTAGAGGTATTTTTTCCTCTATATGGCACAGTCTGTTCAAAGAACACACCTCGTTCCTGCATGACTTGGCAATCTGTTCTTAGCTAGGGCCCAAATATCTCTTTGGTTTGATAGGGCTCCTAATACTTGTAGGAGTGTATGAAAATGTTTTAATTGGTTTTAAATAAGAAGAATATACTCTAGCCTTTTTAATATTTGTCTGTATATAAAAACAATTATAATACATAATTCTTAATTTTTTAATGAAAGAAGGGGCCCATGAAGTACCTATGGCCTGTGAAAGTCATAATGCTGTCCTACTCTTAGATGCTAGAAGCAGCTGAACAATCCTTTGGCATTTATTGTAAACCTAAAGAAATATTCTCCTGTTTGGTGGCCTTTTAGAAAATGAATTTTCATAAGAACTTTAGTGGTAAGCCTAAGAATTTTTCTTCAAGTATTTAAGATGGTAGAAAGTATGCTTCAAATGCTTAGTATGGCTTTCTCCTGTGAAGTTCTTTCTAAAATTTTCAGCTTTTCACTTTGTTTCCTAAGCCAAAGACTGTTATATCAGAATGGTTCTCTGCATGTATCACTGACCTTCCCCCCTCCATATTTGAAAAACAAACTTCTCTTCATGTTTTATATTAATTTTAATCAAAAGTGATTAATGAGCCACTTCCTAATTGTGGCAGGATCATTTGCAAATATCTTTTCCTGGTTTCATGTTTTTTAAATTTTGACACTTTAATCTGCAAATGCATTGAGCTATCAAACAGATCAAATATTACTTTCTACATTCATTCTCTTTTTTAGTATGTGAAGGTAGGGAGTTACATATTCAATGTGAGGATTTTTGTGGAGATTTTTTTTGGGGGGTGGTATGTGCTTTTTGTTTTTAAATCAGTGGAGGGTTAACTTTTTTATGTCAACTATTCTGCCCAATGCCTGCAGCTGTAGCCCTGTGGCATCCGATCCCATCAGATCTCGGAAGCTAAGCAGGGTTGGGCCTGGTTAGTACCTGGATGGGAGACCTCCTGGGAACACCAGAAGCTGTAGGCTTGGGAGAAGGACCTGGCAACCCCCTCCCAAAAATCAATCTGCCATTGAAAACCCTATGAACAGCAGAGAAGCACTGACAATAGTGTTTCCCCTGTTGTACAGAGGGTCGC
>VMDO01024722.1:0-29282 GCA_007922755.1 Pedetes capensis | reverse complement strand
TACTTGTAAACAACTATTTTCTCCAGTAGTTTTTACAATCTATCCTAATAAACACATAAGTTTAATTAATTGCTAATAAAATACCCTTGTTTAAGGTTAAATCTCCATTTTTTCCCCATGAGTGTCCTCTTTTGGCCCCACCCCCTTTGGATGATGATGAGGATGATGGCCAGGGACAGTCAGAAAAAGGGGAGAGAGACGATGAAGACAGCCACCGTTTCACACGATGGCATTCGGTTCCTCAGCAATCAAGAGCTGATGTTAGGACCGCTTCCCTTCCCCATGAGCGTTTCAAGGGAGGGGTTTCATAGTCTTTCTCATGAAAGCATGAGTTAGAGGTGAAAAATCAGAAAGTCAAACAGGCTCAAAGGTGGTGGGGAGAGGAGAGAGAGAGAGCCAGCTGGGAGGCTTAGCTGGTGTACACGATCCCCCAGCAGCCTGGAGTGAGGGGTGAGGAATGTCCCAAGTGTGGCTTCCTTCCCCAGAGAGACGCTGCAGGGACACAGTGCAGGGGAGCTAGGGAGGGGAAGGAAGAAGCGTGGGGGAAGGAGGGGGGAGAAGAGGGTTTTTTGAAGCAATTGAGAGGACAGATACAGACCAAAGTGTGTCCTGCTCTCAGGACTATGGCTAACTTGAGTCTACGTGTTAAGAGTTTCAAAATAAAAAAATAACCCAAAACAACTGTAATCAAGAATACCCTTGAGCCTAGCACTGTGGCGCATGCCTGTCATGCTGGCCCCTCCCTCCGGAGGAGAGGCAGGATCTCGAGTTTGAGGCCACAGGCACCCTGCATAAATTAGTGGGACCCTGACTAGATACAAGATAAAAAATAAAAGGTAAATAAAATGCAAGATAAAAAATGAAAAGTGGGCTGGGGGGTGCAGCTCAGTGGTAGAGCACTTGCAAAGCACGTGCAAGGCCCTGGGATGAACCCCCAAGTACTACACACACACACAAACCTTTTGATTGAAGCCTGATTGTGTCTCAAGGTTCTTTCTCAAATACGCATTTTCAGACCTCTTATGACAGCTTGCAGGGCACTCTGAGTTTCTGTGAAGTGTGTGTCGTGAGCATTTTTGCACAGCGGAACTTACGACCTGGGGTCTGGGTTTGAGCTTCTCCAGGAGCCCACCTTGAGCCACCGATCTGAGGACAAGTGGTTTATTTGGGAGGGATTCGACCAGTAGGCGAGTGAGGCAAGAGAAGGAAGCCAACACAAGGTGTGTTTCCACCTGGCCGCCGTGGGGGGAAATGGGGAAGAGCCCTGCTGGCCAGCTAGAAACAGATGGGGCGCCCCACAGAACACCAGGGAAGCGGGTGTCCTTATCCGCCATTGATTTAGAGCTGCTCAGGAGACGCTAAGCCTTTGCAGCTCCAGTTTTCCATTAGCCCAGCCATGGGGTAGCAGATCTCAGGCACTGGCATGAGCAGCCCATGGTGGCAGATCCTGTGAGCAGGCCACCAACAGGGTCTGCTGGGCTTCACTTGGAAGCCCTCCTTCCCTGGACCGAGAAGTGGAGTGAGAGAGTTGCTGAAAGGATTAAAAGTGATAAAGAGGAGATAAAGATTAAAGGGAAAGGTGTTAAGATAAAGAAGTCAAGTTCCTAGCGATCAGTAAACATTCAATAAATGTTAGCTTTGTTTTGTCTTAGGGAGGTTTACAATTTCTCAAGTCTTTTCACTTGAATTATCTATCTGAGGAAGTCATTATTAATGTATACCAATATTTGGCTACAATATTGTTCGTATAATAATTATATAGACAGATTTAGCTGTAACCTCTATATACAACTTTATAAGCACTATTTATAATGGTGAAAAATCCAGAAGCAAAATATATGCAAGACAATAGCAAATTGATTAAAGCATTGTTGAGGCCCCATGATGAAATGCTACACAGACAGTAGAAATTACACAATAAATAAATATTTTATAACAATAAAAGTATCATTAATATATTGAGCCAAAATATCAGGTTACAAACAATGTACGTTACGACCTTACTTATATATGTATATATGCAAACATGTATACACATAATACATAAATATCTATAAAAATGCTAGGAACATCAAATGGTTCTCAGTGATCATCTGTGGAAATTGGGATAATGAATGAGTTTAATTTTCTATTGGGCGGGAGGATAATCTGTATTCCCAACATTTTCTACAATTAACATATATTGATTATGTATTGAAAAAAGGGAAAAACCATCTAAAAAGTAAACTATTATTTCCTACCATTCCATTAAAATTTAAAGGTTTTAATTGATGTTTCCAGTAGGTTTTATATGCACCACCCATAGTAAAAATCTTCAGCATAGGATCAATCATGGCAGTTAGTCATGTCAACCCAAAACATTAAAGAAAATCAAGTGCTTAACCAGCAATGAAGAATTTAAAGATGATGTATGTTGGGGGGATGAATGTTGGGGTGTTGTTGAGGGAAAGTCCGTTCAAAGAGGTGAAATCCGAAGCTTGGATTAAACAATGTGCCCCTGGTCGCCAGCCAGCAAGGGCAGAGCCCAGCCTTGAGTGGGTGTCTCCACCCGCTTGTGCTACTGCAACTGGTGGAGGTGGCAGTACATGATTTTAAACTCATTCATTGAATCTCATCACAAATCACCCATATAAATTTTTAATGCATTCTCATCTGTTCTGTTTAATGAACAACTTACTGGCATAAATAACATCTGTTATTCTTGTCCAGTAGAAATTATTATCAAATAACACTTGGGGCATAAGGCAGAAATCACCTCTCTGCTGCTGAGCAGGTTGAGAATCAACACAGGAAGTAGAATCAACACAGGAAGTAGAATCAACACAGTAGCAGATCTAAGTGGCTTCAGGCCAGCAACTGCTTGGAAGCCTCTCCAGAGACAGACAGATGCTGGGGATGGTCACTTCCTGTTTCTCATCTCTGTCTTCCTCTTCCCTTCCATTAACGTGGAAAGTGGAGTGCCGTGGGGTTCTCAATTGTCGTGACTTAACTGCTCAGCTGAATTTGTCTTGTTTTCCCGGCAACGAAATATGTGCACCTTAGAGTTAACCCCATAATGCACAGAATCCTATTGATGGGACAGTAACTCACTGTAAGGAAATGTTCAGCACACTGTAGTTTCCATTAGAATAAACATAAGAGGAGCAGCTGGCAGGAGATAAGGTTGAGAGTGCAATGGCATCTGCACGCGCACACATCTGATATAAACTCTGAGAAATAATGGGCAGATTCGCTGCCTTCCTATTAGTAGGATGGTGTGCATTAACGGGGTAAGGTATTTCCAAAAAGAAAAATTAATGGAAGTCTTTTTCAAAACCAGTGTGTTTAACGTATTCCTACAATCCCTGCCAGTCTCCTCTTGCTCCTGATGCGAATTTGCTTCCTACCAGCAACTGTTAGTAAAGGCAAGGGAAAGAGCATATCAAAAGTGCTATGTATTAGACTTTCATTCAAAGGATCTGGTAGGGGAAGGTTTTCAGAACTTTCAATAAAAGGAAATAGAAGGAGAGGGACAAGGGCCTTCCCGTAGGTCTTTCTTTGTTGCCACTCCGCATCTATTATCACAGAGTGATATGGCGGTTAAGAGGTAGGACCCTAGAGCCACAGCACCTAACTCCCAATCTTAGTCTTGCCACTTCTAATCCTGTGACGGAGGAGGAGTCAATGAACCTGTCTTGTGCCTCAGTTGCCTCACCTGCAGAGTGAGAATTATGCTAGTACCTAACTCAGAGTGGTGGTGAAGATTAAATGAATTCATATGTGGAAGGCACACGGAACTGTGTCTGATATACACGCCAGTGAATATTATAGAACAGTAAAAGCATGATTTGCTGGGTAGCGCAGGATTACGCTGTCCCTGCTGCCGAGGCTGACTCCTCAGATCATAGACAACCCTCTCAGCCCCCCGCCTGGTGAAATGAAGATGATATTTATTAACATAGCATGTTGATGAAATTCCAATGGAATAGTAAAGAGATAATGGTTTATTGGTCCTTATTATTGTACTGCAGATGATTTAACTATACATCTTTCCCAAATTTAATTAAACATATTCATTTTCCCTATGAGCTTATATTAGCTTACAGTAGAGCAAGTGTTTATTATGTACATTTTATATGTTTATAATATCATAGATATTAGAAATAAACATTTCCTTTTAAAAATATTATGTAAACAAACATTGATATTTGTCACAAGGTTTCAAAGCCAAAATTACTTTTTAATTGTTTATCATACCAGATGACACAGGAATGGAAAATATTGCCAGGGAGTCATCACAGTCTCTAAGAGGGTTTTAAAAGTACCGGCAACACCACCTAACTGGGGATCCCACATCCTGGGTGCTGGCTGTGAATTGTCACCATGCCCTCTAGGCCGATAAGTCATTATACTCTGTTCAGTTCCCTTAATTCCATTGCTTCATGATGCCATTGTCAGCTGACACTGGAACAGGTTGTACCAAAATGCCTGGAAGCACAGTGATGTCATAGGGCAGCATCTTGGGCATGAGTGGGAGAGGCCCGGATGGGAGGCACCGAAGTCAGAGGGCCTGGGTCCAAGGCCTCTCGTGATCATTCACTGGTTGTATGACCTTCACCCAGTGGCTTCGTCTCCACATGCCTCAGTCTCCCCACATTTAAGAGCTGTGAGAATAATAATGCCTACCCATAGGACGCTGAGCAGACTGACTCTATTAAGCTGTGTGGGCTTAGAGTGGTTGCTGGTATTGACCCAGCGCAGAGCTTTGGACGCCTACAGCCAGGCTCTGCTTTAGGCACGTGGGATACATCAATACAAAACACAGATCTCTGTCCTCAGGGAGCTTCCATCCCGCTGGGAAAAGACAATGAAAATTAAATCTAATAAGTAAGCGAAAGCCAGGCCTCAGCCAAGTGCTATGGCACAGGCCTATAACCTCAGGAGGTAGAGGCGGGAGGATTGCAAGTTGGAGGCCAGAAGCAGCCCGTGCAATTTAGCAAGACCTTGACTCAAAATTATAAAGTGAAAAATGGGGTGGGGCTGCAGCTCAGTGGTAAAGCACTTGCAAAAGCATACCCAAGGCCCTGGGTTCAGCTGCCCAGTACTGAGAAACAAACAACAACAAAATAAATCCAAGCCTGGTGGCACAGGAGGTTTAGCAAGTTTGAGGCCAGCCTGGGCAATGTAGCAAAACCCTGTCTCAAAATTGAAAAAAACAATAAATGGACTAAGGTGCAGCTCAGTGGCAGAGCACTTGCCTAGCATGTGCAAGACTCTGGATTCAGTGCTGTTACTATAAAAATAAATAAGCAAATGATTTATGAATGTTGGACAACAATAAGACTAGAAACAAGGAGAAAAGTACAACAAAGGAATGATTCCGGAGGGCAGGGCAAGTGGAGGCAGCGGGGATGTTAAACGGTGATCATTAGAGGCACTCGGGGGAGGCTGACATCTGAAGAACTACTTTGAAGGGAGTCGAGGCAGCTACGCAGATCGCTGAGGGAGGTGCGTTCTGGGCAGTGTGAAGCCCCAGGTGGCACTGTGCCTGGGAGGCTGAGGCAAAAGGGGAGGAGAGCAGAGGAAGGCAGAGGCAGAAAGATGAGGGGTGGGGGTGCCCAGATGGTGACCAGGAAGTGGGAGGCCTCACAGGACAGGGTGAGGCAGGGGTGTTTCCTGATTTAAAAGACATTCATGGCGGGCAAGGGAACAACATGCAGGTACTCCGTGCTGGCTGTTACTCGCTGTTATAAATAAACAGCAAAATACAACCTCAGCAGCTGGCAGTGGGCAAAGCGGAGACCAGGAAGTGGGAGGCCGACCTCAGAGCGTGAGTGAGTCAGAAGATGCCGGGCTGCGGTGGGTGGCACTCTTTGTGAGTGAAGAAAAGCTTCTAGCTGCCATGGCAGGAGGTTGTAGCTGTGAAGTGAGAGTCAGGGTCAGCACGGTCATCCTCAGGGTGGTCCCACAGCAGACACGGCCCAGTGCTGCAGAACACAGGCCCTGAATCTGGGAAACCCAGTTCAGATTCTTTCTCCTTCACCAAGTCACAGTGTGGCTTTGAGCAAGTTGCTCAACCTCTCTATACTTTTATTTCTCTCATTGCATGTTTGGAGGTTAATATTTGTCTCAAGAGCTCTGTGAAAAGTAAACACACATGCATATAAAACACACTGCAGAGTCAGGTGCGGTGGCTCATGTCAGCAACTCAGGAGGCAGAGGTAGGAGGAGGGCAATTTTTTTTATTTATTTATTTATTTATTTATTTATTTATTTATTTGTGGTACTGGGGATTGAACCCAGTGCCTCGCGCTTGCATGCTGTGCAAGTGCTGAACCACTGAACTGCACCCCCAGCCCATTTTTCTTTTTCCTTTTTGAGACAGGGTCTCACTAAGTTACGCAGACTGCCTCTGGTCTTCGACTTGCAATCCTCCTGCCTCTGCCTCCTGAGCCGCTGGGATTACAGGCCGTACGCCACCGCGCCTGGCTGATGATGGCAAATTTGAAGCCAGAGGCAGCTTGTGTAACTTAGTGCCTCCCTGTCCCAAGATAAAAAAATAAAATATGGGCTGGGGTGCAGCTCCATGGCAGAGCACTGGCAAAGCGTGTGGGAGGCTCTGGGTTCAACTCTGTAGTGGAGTTGTTTATTGTTAGGTGCCATGGAGTTGGTCCGGCTCATATGGACCCTGCGTACAATAGAAGGAAACACACTGTGCCAAGCCCACTTCTCTTCATAGGGTTTTCTATGGCTGATTGTTTCAAGAGTGGGCTGCCGGGTCCTTCTCCCCAGCCTGTAGCACCTGGTGTTCACAGGTGGTCTCCCAACCAGTCTCCCATCCAAGGACCCACCAGGCTGACCCTGCTTAGCTTCTGAGATAGGCAGGATTGGATGGCAACCCCTGGTACCACAAACAAGCAAGACACTGTACATGTAGGTTTTGTAAAAAAAAAAAAAAAAAAAAAAAAAAAAAAAAAAAAAAAAAAGCAGTGACAAGCACCAAGCCACAGGGACTGGGCCCAGGGCGGAGACTCCCAGCCAAGCTCATGTAGGGCTGTAGCATCAGCCCCCAGATGCACAGTAGGTAGGGAGCAAGGCAGAGGCAAGCAAGGCCCAGGCCTGGAAGGCCCGGAGCCCCCAATGGAGTCATGTGCTGGGGCCGTGGTCTCAGAGGACACCAGAGGCCCAGTCACACTAACAAAGGTTAGTATTCAGAATATGGTCCACCACAAACTGCAGTGATAGTGACAGCCGGCTTCTACCCTGGTAGACCCGGAACAGGAAGGGTCCTGGGCACTAGGACAGCTTTAAGTCAGCAAATGGGGGGACCCCGCTGGGAGATGGCAGAGGTCAGGGGGAAGAGCAACTGGCAAGTTATTCCAGAAATGGTCTCCATGATTCCTCTGAGCTCTATAATTCTCAATTTCTAAGTATTGATAAGTAATTCAAAAGTGTCAAATACAATGGTAATTTCCTAGTGTATGCCATAAAACCTAAAGCTTTGTATAAGAATGGTCGCAGCAATTGGCCATTTGATTTTCAGCTCGGATGTTATTCCAGAGCTGATCAAAGGCATTGGCTGCAAAGAATGAAATAAATCACACTTCTAAACAAACCACTAAAGACTGTTAAATTGATTTAAGTGATTTGGGAAGTATCAATATTTAAAACTTCTCTGTCCTATGCCTGTTTATGACTACCTATGCCAATAGCTACCATTTCAGCCCACCATTCCTCATCTTACAGTAGTGCATAGTAAACTATGTACAAACATTTTTTTTTTTTGCACTGGAATGGAAATGCAGGAATTCAACTCCTTGTTTGTGTCTAAATATCTTGAGCTTTATTCTGTCAATAAAAGTATACTCAGTTAATGCTTTATTATTCTCTTTGCATAGCTTGAGGTGAATAAAGGGCAGTGTTTGTTTTTCACTATTGAAGGAAACTTTGCCTCCCTCCCGTGTTCCTTTGCAGCACGGATTTTAAGCAGCACGGGTTTCTGGGTTAGTTCCAATCTGGAGAAATTTCCTCGCATCACGATTGGGCATCTTTGGCTTTTCTGAAAATATTCTTGAACCGTCACAAGTGGTCTTTGTGGATTTTTTAATGCGCGGGATGGGGGAGCACCCACAGGCCACAGTGTAAAGGGAATGTCAATGAATATCGCTCAGGAGGAGGGCTCAGGGGCCAGGACACCCCACGCCACAGCCCCCTCTGCCCTGGAGGCCCAGCGTGACAGCCAGGGGACAGGTGGAGGTGCCGCGTCCAGTCCTGTCCTCGTACTTACCCAGGCCCCGCTCCTCATTTCCTCCTCCATGGCCTGTCTTCATCCTCCTTTGAACGTCTGCATCCTCCCTGATCCTGGACAAGTCACCACCATCTGCTTCTGCGTCCGTGTGGCTCTTGTGGAGCCAAGGAGCCGTGGGGTCCCCGCCTGTCACTGCTCCGCGCCCCACCGCCCTGGCTTGTTTTGTCAATAACCATTTATTTGTGGCTGGGATGGTAGCAGCCGTTACATCTGACCTCCCTGTTTCATCAATTATGGATAGATTATTGGATGCGAACATCTGCAAAGCTTGCTGTTGAGCTCCCCTCCTGGCCGGGATTAGATAACGGACTAAACTGTTGTTTATTGTGGCCAGCACGCTGCTGGGGAGCAGGGGGTTCCAAGAGCAGCAGCGACCGCAGAAGGACCGAACATCATTTCCCAGCACCGGTGCGTCCCCTTCCCCGAAGAGCCCGGCCATTTATTATTTACACGTGTTACTAGTCCTTACACTCTGCTTGATAAAAGCTCTCGGCCACGCTGCGTCTCGGTCATTGTCGCTTCGGTCAGAGTGGAAGTAGCTCATAAATTGTTTTCTCATCTCTTCTGCAGCTGGGAGAGGGTAATCGAGGAAGCCTCTCCCAGGTGGAGGCATTCAGGAGCCTTTTCCACTGTGTTTTCCTTCTAAGACTCTGGTTCACCTGGACTGCCAGGAAAGCATGACATCGCAGATCTAAGTCAGGGTTTGCCAGGACAGCCTGTGGCAGGAGGGAACTCGCACTGTGCAGAGGGCACTTGCTCTAATGCCCTTCGAGGATTTCGTAGATTTTCCTTTTTTTTTTTTTTTTTTTTTTTTTTTTTTTTTTTTTTTTTTTTTGCGGTCCTGGGAGTTGAACCCAGGGCCTCGTGCCTGCATGCTTTGCAAGTGCTGGACCACTGAGCTGCACCCCAGCCCACTTTTTTTACTTTATTTGAGACAGGGTCTTGCTAAATTATGCAGACTGCCTCTGGTCTCCAACTTAGGATCCTCTTGCCTCTGCCTCCCAAGCCGCTGGGATTACAGGCTTGTGCCACCGAGCCCAGCTGCTTTTGTGGATTTCTGAGGAAGGAAACCAGCATGAAATGTTACTGAATCCTGCCATCCATGAGAAAGAAACGCAGTGCCGGGGATTACGGATAGATAACGGCTCTTCGGCCAGAGAGACAAATCTCCTGACGGTAATGGGTTCGAGCAGAAATACAGATGTATTCACAGTCTCAGTGCTTATCCAAACATGCTGGATAGTCACTGGCGAAGGCAGAACACTCTGGAGATCTTCCTGTGAGCCGGAAGCCAGTGAGTTCCAGGCAGCCAAATGCAGAAAGGGGGGTACGGGGCTCCTGGGGGTGAGGGACATTGAGGATCTAAGTTTGTCACCAGGCTGTGGCTTTTCACAGCTTCTCTCTCCACCTCATTGCATGACCCAGGAAGACAGGAACTGTGTCTCTCATTCTTCTGGAGTAAAAGGAAGGGGTGGGAAATGTCCCATATTCTATCCATGGATAGCAAGAGCCATTCACAAGGTGACACGACTTTTCTCACATAGGTCCAGCCTCCCATCTACCTGCTCCCCGTTGACATAATGACCTTCAGGGCTCTTAATGCTGCTGCTACTGCTGTTATTAGGCACCCTAGACTCAGGTCCAACTCAGCAACCCTACATACTACAGAACGAAACACTCCCCATCGCCATGCCAGGCACACAATCTGTTTTGTGCTTAAACTCATTGTTGCAGCCACTGTGTCTATGCAAGAACTTTTGATTTGTTTGAGAACATGCGCCCATTTAGATAGAGAGCTCCTGTGTCGTTCTGAAATTTATTAAGTCCTCCTCTGAGGATTTGGTTTACTTGCTGATACTTAAACTCTCCAAGACTGTCTGTGAGTTGAGAAACGTCACATGCCTTCCATTTCCCATAGCTATAAAGCATCATATTTTTCCCTTATTGAGTAGGATTTAAGACAAATGTCAATACAGGCAACAGCTCATTAGAACTACATTTGTGTTTCTAGGGACGCCTCAGTGCTGGTACCTTGCAAGGGCACCACCATCCCCACTGAACAACACTCAGTGGTAACCTCAGACCAGGAACCAGGGCACAGTGCAGTACAAGTCCTTGTGGTACCTACCACCTAGTCAGAGAGAGGCAAACTCAAAAAGTAGATACGTGCGACAGTGTGATCAGCGCCAGAGTAGAACAAAGAACGCCGCTCGTTCACGTGCACAAGCCCCGGATGCGTCAGCAGTGAAGCGAGAATGGGCAGCACAGCAGAGGGACCTGCAGGTCCCAGAGCCAGGGCAGAGGGAACGGAGCTTGTGCCTGAGAGCCCGGAGTCCACAGCTGGAGCGAGGCGCACAGAGTCCAGCGCGTTCCAGCAAGGGACAAATGTGCACGTTTCTGCAGGGGCAAAGTGAATAACATGACAATGCGCATGTGGTCGGATTAGATTTGACGGGCACTTCCCTTGGTCCAGAGTGCCGCCACCACCGTCCTTAGTTTCCGTAAGTAGCAGAGAACTGATAGGATGTGTGACATTATCATAGGTGTAATGGGGTCCCTCAGCAAGCTCACTCTTAGCACTCAGGGAAATGGGGCCAAGTGGAATTGAAGATTTCTTAGTTAGATCAATGTTATTGTTGTTGTTAGGTGCCGTTGAGTCAGGTCCAACCCACAGCAACCCTGTGTACCTCAGAATGAAACGCCCCTCGACACTGTGCCATGCCTGGCACTATGTCAGGGCTTCTCTGCTATCTGTGGGGTTTCTGATGGCTGATTGCTTTTCGGGATTTTTTGAGAGTGGACTGCCAGGTCCTTCTCCCGTTTTTGTGATGCTAGGGATCAAACCCAGGGCCTCAGAGTGCGCAGAGTAAGCGCTCTACCTACTGAGCTAAACCCCAGCCGGAAAAGGAAAACACTTCTTTTGCTCATTCTGATGATAGTGACTGTGTACTGGCTTTTTTCTTTTGCCACAGAAAGAATCAGCACATCTTGTTTGGCAATGATAAACAGGGAGGGGAGGAGGCCAGAGACACTCACCTGCCACGTGAGCTCTAGGCAGCGATTTTCCCTCCCAGTGCGTCTCAGTTTTATTCTTTAGGTTCAAGGAAGAGATTAATTCAGGTTATATCAAGCGAGGAGGATGAGCATAAGGACCCCACGTGATGAGCAAACTGTAATCCTGTGAGTCCCCAGGAATCGCAGGTAGTGGGCTTCACCAACACCAGACGATTCTTGGACCTTGGAAAACCCTGGAAACGGAGGGGCTGAGTCTCCTTACTCCCCCTCCACATCCTCAGCCAGCAGATTCACTGTTGGCTGACGGGGTTACTCTCTTGAAGTGCATTTATCTCTGAACATCTCCTCGCTTCTGTAGTTACTAACCACCCCGCTGCCTGAGTCTCCTAGAAGGATGTGATTGAACTAACGCGGCACTATCATCTTCCATGGAGTAGAACGTTTTATGTCAGACTACCTCACAGATTGCTGGACTGTCCAAAAATCGACTCCTCTCTTACAAGGGTCTTTGAGCAAAATAGAAAACTAAGCCTCCGGTGGATTTCCTCAGCAAGAGGTTAAGGGTGGGGAAAATGTTTTCTTTTGAGGAGCTGTAAATATACCTCACACCATGACTGAGCTGCGCAGGATAAATGTTTTCAAGATTTCTGACTTGCAAAATGGAAAGTAACCATTGGGAATTAGAATAAAAATTCTTCGGAAATGTGTCTGTCATCCACATAGTACAGAAGTGTAGTGACGGGCAGTGTGTCTCAACTTGCCATTGAGGATAACTTATATTTCTAATTGTACATGGAATTCTGCCATATTATCTTGAGGTTGGAAGTCCATCTGTATCCTGGATGTGTAGAGAGTTTTAGAGCTGAGGGCAGTGGCTCATGCCTGTCATCCCAGCCACTGGAGAGGCTGAGGCAGGAGGATCTCACGTTTGAGGCCAGAGGCAGCCTGCATAGCTGAGCAAGACCATGGCTCAGAAATAAAAGGGGCTGGGCCAGGGATGCGGCTCAATGATGCAGTGCTTGTGCGAGGACCCAGGTTCCACCCTCAGTACTCAAAAAAATAAAGGGAGAGAGTTTTAGGTGAAAGAAGATTCTTGGAAATTTTCTGAGATATACTTTTATCCTTACAACTGTTGAATATGCAAGGAAAACTCCTAGCATGTGCAAGGCTAATTGACAATTCTAATCCAGGCTATGAAATGTAAGGGTAGCTTTGAATTTTCATCAAATTCTTAAAAGGTTCTCACTGTAAAATAAAAATATATTATTTTTGAAGAGCATTGACCATTGCACTAATTGCTACTTAATATTAGCCAATTAGCATTGTAAATTCAGCTCTCCTTACTATCAACTATTCCAATGTACAGATAGTTCTTAAAAAGCAGTTCTTTAAAAGTACACAGGACTCCTCAGTTGTGAAGAAAGCATGAAAATAAAATTTCAGTTGACTTTTTCCTAGAAATGTTTAAAGAAACAAGATAAATTTCTGAAGGATTTTCATGCCAATGCTATATTATTGAAAACAACGAAGGCACATCTTTAATTACTACACATACCGCTATGAGTTCTAAAATCTAAAGCCTATTTTTGGAAGGGGGAACAGGGAGAATAAACTCTAGGCCATTTTATCTGGCCCTGTCATACTCCAGCCTTGGAAACTGAGGCACAGGTGACCAAGTGACTTGCCCAAGGTCACACAGTGAGTTCATGCTGGATAAGAAATGGACGCATGCTTTTGAACATGCAGTACTTTCTGTTCTAGACCATACCACCTCCACTTTCCGTGTCGGAGAGACGGTCCGAATGATGAGTAGCGGATGTTAGGGGCAAAGAGGACAGCCTTGAAGTGGTCAATAGGAATAATAATAAATAGACCACTTCCACCTTAAGAAGAAGATTTAAACTGGGTGCGATGGCAGTGACCCACACCTGTAATCTCAGTGGCTCAGGAGGCGGAGGCAGGAGGATTGCAAGTTCAAGACCAGAGGAAGTCTGTATAATTTAGCAAGACCCTGTCTTAAAAAAAAAAAAAAAAGTAATAAAATGGAGCTGGAGGCAGCAGCTCAGTGGTCCAGCACTTGCAAAGCATGTAAGCATATGGCCCTGGGTTCAACCCCCAGTACCGGAAAAAAAAAAAGTAAGCAGAATCAAAATATTCAACAACGTCTATGTATTACAGTTTACAAAGTTGCGCTCAGTGTCCGTTCAGGACAACATATTTGTACATAAGCAACTACTGTAGTTACTGCATGTCAGAAGCTGTACCTTTTCAGAAAGTGTGTAGCCCTTGCTGTTACCCCGTCTTCGTCATCTGGTACCAGTACCTCTTGCCCGCTCCAGGAAGATTCCCCCGAACGCTGGTGCTGCCCAGTCTGGCCTCAGCCTGCCACTGCCGAGCTTGTCAGAAATCATTAGCCAGTGATTTCTTTGACTAATGTTGCAGTTGATTGTCTGAATCATGTTCAGACACTGTAAATGAGGCAGAAACATCCTTTCTGCTCACCCACTGTGAAATAGCTAACGGGGCTAGATTACCAGAAATCAGAATAAATGTATTTCCAATAAGATTTGACAACGATTTCAAGCTCACGAGGGCACACTTGGTTGTTTTTATTTCCACGCTTCTTATTGCACAGTATAAGTCGGTGTCATTGCCCTTCTTTTCCTCAAGGAAAATGCACCATGTTAAGAACGGGACTGAACTTTTGTTATAAAATGGCACAGTTTGAGGTTTGTGTAGGGGACATATAACAAAATGCTAGCTGCGCTGCCTTTTATGGTCAGCTGGAGGAAAGAGGTAAAAACGGCACCCTAGGCAACGGACTGGTAACTCCCTGCTTACGGACAGATCTGGTGGACGCCCTTTATATTTTACAGTCGATTTTTGATCACGGTGGGCTTGTTTAAACTCCTCTAGTACTCTAGACTTGTGGAAAAATAGAAATAAGGTATTCAAATGTGGCTGTTCGTTGGGGTTTCGTCCCCACTGACTTCAGGGTGTTCTGCGTGACTTTATAAGTTAGGGGGCTGGTTATGTTTATCTCTCCCTAAAAGAGAAAGCTGTTTCATGCAGATGGGCAGGTTTGCCCTGTAGCCCCACGAAATGCAATCCTGGCAAGCAGGTGGAGGTCATGGGTTTGCCTCAACTTCCTGAGCAGTTTCCTGACGTCTCCCCAGGGCTGGAGTGGCTGGCTAGCCTTGCCAGGGAAGAGCTGAGAACCAGAAAGGGAGTTCAGGCTGCAGCAGGCTTTCTCCCATGTCAGCCTGGACAGTTCTTTCTTATGGGGATGCATGGGGTGCACTGGGTGGTGCCTAGTGGAATCCCTGGCCTCCCCAACTCTATGCCAGTAGCACCACCCCCACTATAACAACGTACACAGTCTCCACACCCTGCCAGGTAACCTGTCTGAGAAGTACTGGGCGAGGTAAGCACTGGGAAAAGTGAAGCAGTCGTTCAGTTCAGATCCATAGTCCTCAGGTGCCATCGAGTCGTGTCCGACTCATAGCGACCCTCATCAGGTTTTCAATAGCTGATTGTGCCCTGATGGTTCTGGGAGTGGATTTGCCACATCCTTCTCCCGTTTTTGCAGTGCTGGGGATCAAACCTGGGTCCTCAGAGAATGTGGAGCAGCGCTCTACCAGCTGAGCAAAACCCCAGCCCAAAAGCACTTTTAAATACCACATCTCACTGGAACCTCCTACCATCCCTCCACAGTTGTTGTCAGGTGCGGTCGAGTCGGTATCCAACTCATAGCGACCCTACATACAACAGGGGAAACACTATTGTCAGTGCTTCTCTGCTGTTCATAGGGTTTTCAATGGCAGATTGATTTTGGGAGTGGGTTTCTGGGTCCTTCTCCCAAGCCTGCAGCACCTAGTGTTCCCAGGAGGTCTCCCATCCAAGTACTAACCATGCCCAACCCTGCTTAGCTTCCGAGATCTGACGGGATCAGATGCCATAGGGCTACGGCTGCAGGCTTTCCCTCCATGGTTGTTGTTGTTGTTAGGTGCTGTCGAGTCGGTATCCGACTCATAGCGACCCTCATAGGGTTTTCAATGGCTGACTGTTTTTCGGGATTGCCTTGGGAGTGGATTGCCAGGCCCTTCTCCCATTTTTGCGGTGCTGGGAATTGAACTCGGGTCCTCAGAGACTGGAGCACAGCGCTCTACCAACTGAGCTAAATCCCAGCCCTCCCTCCATGGTAGGCTGTATTAATTTCCATTTTACACCCAAGGAAATAGGCTCAGAGAGAGTAAGTTACTTGACACATGCCACTCAGTTCGGTAATAGATCTGCCATTGCTTATATTTGGAGAAGATTTAAATAGCCCAGGGGAAGATTCAATTAATTGTCCCATAAGGCCAAAGCTTCATCTGTGCCCTCACAGGAGGCGGCCCTACTGATGCTAATACTGAACCAACTGGGAAAGGAGGAGGGGGCAGGTGGAGTCAAGATTGTATGGAGAAACAAATATCTACAACCACAAAGTAAACGAAGAATTAGCGTCCGTGGACGTTTTTTGCAAAGTTAAAAATTCCCATTTCAAGTGGGCTGGATCCTAGGACTTCTTTCACGTGGTGGGTCTTACAGGTGATTTTCCCACGGAAACCACGGTAGGTGGTGTCCCCAGCTGACTTCACTGACCCAGTGTGGCTGGTGTGAGCTGCGTGCACTCGGTGACACAGCAGCAGGAGGAAGGGAGGCGTTCTTCCCCTTTCTCTCAGCGCACAGTTTTGAAAACCCAGAATAACAGGAGGGCGGCCCACTGCGCCATCTTGGACGTGACATATTGTAACCAAATACATTTAGCTGCCCTGGAAATAGACAAAAGCTAAGGATGTTTTTGAAATCCCTGCAAAGGACCACTTTCACAGACATGTAGAGAAGAGAGACAAAAACAAGTGACCCGGTCTACCTTCCGAACGACAGCCAAAGTCTTTCTTAGTAATCAAAAAGATAAATTTAAGCCAGGTGCAGTGGCATGCAGCACCTGTCATCCCAGCCACTCAGGAGGCTGAGGGAGGAGGACCTCAAGTTTGAGGCCAGAGGCAGCTTATGTAATTTAATGAGACCTTGTCTCAAAAAATAAGAAAGGGGCTGGGGGTGCAACTCCCAGGGTTAGAGTGCCTACAAAGTATTCATGAGGCTGTGGGTTCCACCCCTACTGCAGTCAACAAACAAACAAGGGGCCGGAGGAGCTGCTTGGCTATGGAGTACTTACCTAGTCTCCACAAGGCCCTGGATTCAACCTCCAATACTGAAAAAACAAAACAAAACAAAAAAAGGTATCTGCCACTTAATATTGTCAGTTAAAACTGTGATATAGCTGGCATGATGGTGCACACCTGTAATCCCAGCACTCAGGAGGCTGAGACAGGAGGATAGAGTTTGAGGCCAGCCTGGCCTATGTATAGTGAGGCTCTGTCCACCCTCCCCCAGCCAAAAAAAATGCAATGATTACCTGGTCCATATTACTACACAAATGAACTTTAAAGTAAACTTTCCTGTTGGATATTGTGCCTGTTTTGACCTGGTGAACCTTGTTGTATTTTTGCTCATTGTTCCCTTTATTCTCACCCCTCAATGTGTGCCGAAGCTGCCCTAAATTCTGACTCAATTCCTGCCACTCCCTCAAAGCGCACACCGAGCTTCTCTTTTCACACGCATGGAAGTTCTTACAAATGTCCGCAATTCTCTCCCTGTATTTATTTCACTATCAATGGCCTCCCCTTCGCCCAAATATAACTTAGATCCCCCATGGACAGGGACTGTGTGTGACTAGATGCTGCATCCCTGGCACCCAGAACAGGGCTGGGATGACACTAGGTTTGGACTAAATTTTTAGCTCTTTATACAGATTTACAGCACTGTATAATGCCAACGACCGTTAAGTCTTATTCCTGTAGATAGTAAGGTCTTTAAGAGTAGAGATACAATTTTATTCCTAGCCGTCATATCTCATGGAATGTACTGCAAGAGTTCTTTCCATGGTACACTGGTTCTGAAGTTTGGGCAATACGAGGAAAGCAATAACAAGAGGGAATGAAAATAGCAAAGAGTCACCCTTACAGGTGTCACGCCTGCGGCGACACAGCCCCTCTTCCTTTTCTCCACCTCTTCCATGCTACTGTGATAGGGAACACTGTAGAAAAGCAAGTGAACCTTCTGGAAAATCCAAAGGTACAAAAATAGACCCAAACAATGAGGGAAGGAAAGAAGGAAGGGAGGGAGGGAGAAAGGGAGGGAGGAAGGAGAGGAAGGAAGAATGGAAAGAAGGAAATTTTAAGCTAGTACCTGCTTAAAAGATCACCTCAAAGGTCAGATTTCAAGATAGGAGTGGCCCTTTTTTAAAAACCAAATTATCCTACCCCACACTGTCAAAATGGTTTCATTTCACTTTGTTAGATTGCATAAAACAACACCAAGAAGAAATGATTGGGGGCAAACATCTTGTTTTTAAAACTGCACCTTTCTCTGGCAGGGTTAATGGTCATTCACATCTAAGTATGAATTAGTTTAATTAGTTTAATCAGTTGCTTTTCTTTTGTTTCTTAGCCGAGGTCATTTCCCTGGGGAAATGTTACACACAACCAACTCTACCAGAAGAGAGAACAAAGACCCAATATTTCAAGGATGTTCCCCATTTTCCCAGAGGTGACCTGTCACCCAGGGCAGAGGGTGGGGGGAGAGAGGACACCAGCCTCCTGGACCACTCTCATCATTTTCGTTTTCCCTCCTCTGAGCTGCAAATGAGAGGTGAATGGGGAACAGAACGGTGGCAGGAGGGACCCCCGTGCTGGTGGAACGCTTCTGAATGCTGGTTATGGTGGGTACAGGAATAAATGCATGGGGGAGAGACACAGATGCGTGTAAAGCTGGCGCAGTCTGGATGAGGCCGGTGGATTACAAGAGCGCCAATCCCAGGCTGTGATACCGTACCATAATTGTGTAAGAAGTCATTGCTGGAGATAACGGGTGAAGGGTAGAAGAGAGCTCTCTGCGTTCTTTCCTGCAGCTGCGCGTGACTCTGTGACTATCTGGAAAAGTCATTTGGAAGAGCAGGGACAGGGTTTTCTCAGAATGGCTGGCTAGGCAGAGTTCTCCACTGAATTCGGGAGCGTCAGGTCTAGATGAGTTTCAGTTGTGAGTGTGGACTTCAGGGTCATGATTGCTGGGATTTTTTTTCCATTTTAATATTATCTAAAAATAAAGGACAAGTAGGGGAGGCATCGCAGCCAGGTCAGAAGTAGGAAAAGAGAAGAAGGCAGGAAGAGAGAGGCATACCAGACAGTCCATTTTCTTCTGTTCCAAAGGACCCTCTGCACTGGGAGTCTTAAGGACTGAAAGGAAAGAAAACAAGTGGGTGCTAACTGTTGTTAGACCTAATAATGTCTTTTTTCCCATCTCCTTGAAGATGACAAAGCTCAGGCACAAAATTTATTCCAATAAAATTTAAATTCTTAATTTCTAGGAAGGCAAGGATACTTTCCTACTCTCTCAGATAAATAGATTGATAGATAAGTGGGTAGCACATAAGACAATCTTGACTTAAATCCAACGTTCACTTGCTGGCTATTGTATAAAGGAAATCGATGAACTTTAAACTGTGATATTTCAGCAAACAAGTCTTCAAAGAACTTGCAGCCCTTTGCCAGCATTGCTACGTGCACATTTGTCTTTTTTTTTTTTTAGAAACTTTTAATGTACATCTTGATGTGATTCATTTTGACATGCTTTTCATTGTGACATTTCCATATATGCATTTTGATAAACATTATTCATATAGGTTACCCCTTACCCTCCCCTATGCTTCCCCCCCTCACATTTGTCTTTTATGATAAGAATTCTACTGGTTTTGTTTTCATGTGACCATAGTAATTCTCTCTCTCTCCCTCTCCCTCTCCCTCTCCCTCTCTCTCTCCTTCTCTCTCTCTCTCTCTCTCTCTCTCTCTCTCTCTCTCTCTCTCTCTCTCTCTCTCTCTCTCCCCCTCTCCCTCTGCAGTACTGGGGGTTGAACCCAGGGCCTCAGACTTGCGTGCTTTGCTAGTGCTGGACCACTGAGCTGCTCCCCCAGTCTTTGCTTTTTGAGGCAGGGTACCGCTAAATTATGCAGACTACCTCTGGTCTCGAACTTGCGATCCTCCTGCCTCTGCTTCCCAAGCCACTGGGATTACAGGCATGCACCACCGTGCCCGACAGTAATTATCTCATTTTAAGAACTTGGATTTTATTTGGAAATGTTTTTCCAAGTGTATCAGTTTCATTTTGGTGAGACGAGTCTGTTCTTCTTAAAGTCCAGTAAAATAGTCTTCAAAGCTTCATCTCTACCACTCACTGAAATTATTAAAGCGATTGGATTTGGTGGCGACGCAGCACTCAGAGTTTAATGGACACATGAGCTGACTTTTCTAGCTTCAGTAACCTTGTTGCCATTCACGGTTTGGTGTACATTGAAGTTTACATTGTTGTTGTTGTTTTTAGGTGCCCTTGAGTTGGTCCGATTCATAGTATCTCATTGCATTTTCAATGGCTGATTGTTTGGGGATTGCTTCAGGAGTGTATTGCCATGTCCTTCTTTCATTTTTGTGGTGCTGGGGATTGAACCTGGGTCCTCAGAGAGCACAGCGTGGCACTCTACCAACTGAGCTAAATCCCAGCCCAAAGTTTACATAGTAGCATGTTAAATCGGTGTTTTCCTCTTTCTTTTGACAAAGGTTCATTAAACTCATAGACTATGAAGTTATATGAGCCTTCAACCCATCAAAATATTTTACACCTAGGGATTCTTTATTCTTATCTCTCTTTGGTTTGTGATGGTAGATTTTAACCTTCTAGATTGTTCCAATTGTTTCCAACATATTGCATGACACTGGGGGTAGTCAATCAAGTACCCTTCAGATATCCACACTGCATTTTCTCGCTTGAAGTGTTCCTTGTAAAGCTGGTTCCACTCTTTGTCCAACTTTCCTAATTGATTTGAGTTGACCTATCAATTTGAGGTTATACCTTACCTACGTTAAAAGGCAGGTGATGTGGCTGTTAGACATCTGTCACTATAGTGAAATCCCTGGAGCACACAACTGAAGAGGGGAAGGATTTATTTTGCTCATGGGTTCAGAGGTCCCAGTCGGTCCTGGTGGGGACAGTGTGGCGGAGCCTAGCGAGGCACACCATGGCAACCAGGATGTGGAGAGAGAGCCCACACCCAGGGACTTTCCAGTGGCTCCCCTTTACTCCATTGGGGCCCTCCGTCTACGGGCTGGAGCTGCCACATTCAGGGCCAGCCTGCCCCCATCGGTGCTCGCTGGGGACGCCTCAGAGGCACCCACGTGCCTGACTGCTCCAGGTGTTTCTCAAGCCAGTCAAGTTGGCAATGGAGATTAGCTCTCCCAGTCGCTTACCATACACCGGCAGGAAATGCCCCCGTTTTCTACAGAATTAATTGTCTCTACGCTTCTCTTCATGTTGTTTTTTCTTTTTAATGACATCTTCCCATTCCTTTTAGTTGAAGCCACACAGTTCCAGTCTGCAGGGGTCTGTCTTGCACTCTCCTTACGATTCACCTGTAGGGCCCTACCTCAGAAAGGGCTGCGTCAAGTCACATCAGGCTCAATCTGTGTGTTGTCAGCTGCACAGGGCAGAATGAGAAGAATATTCTCAGGTTCATGTAATCTTCAATAGGAGGCTTAAAAATAAGAATCAAAGTTAATAATTATGCGTTGTATATTTCAAAATTGCTACAAGAATAAATTTTGAACATTCTTCTCATAAAAAAATGACAAATCAGAGAGGTGATGGTATATTAATTAGCTTGACTGGATCTTTCTACAATGTATTGTTGTTGTTAGGTGCCGTCGAGTCAGTATCTGACTCATAGCAACCCTCATTGGGTTTTCAATGGCTGACAGTTTCGGGATTGCCTTGGGAGTGGGTTGCCAGGTCCTTCTCCCATCTACAATGTATACATAGATTAAAACATCACGTTGTATCCTGTAAATAAACACAATTATCATGTGTGAATGGAAACTAAATAAAAATTTTAAGGTAGAAAATTATAAAATAAAAAGTTTGAACTTTTCAGCTTTAACAGGAATTAAAACCCGGGGTTAGTTTTGTACCCATGGGTAAGTTTTAGCACCAGCATTATGTCAACAGTCACTTATAAATCACATGAAACCCAGTTCTGTATGAAGTATCACAATGGCTTCATTGAAATGATCTCCCAAATATTAATATCAAGCCCGCCTTAATACTCAAATCCTGCTGGTGTCTCGTTCAGGCAGGAGTACACAGGGCTATGCATGCTCCCTGACCCTCTCAAATGCCATCAAATGCCTTCCCCTAATTCCTCCTTAGAAAACGTGCAGCAAGGATTTCCACGGAGGCCTTGGAGATTCCCTGTGCCGTCATGTGTGTGATAGGCTGGGCCCAGGAACAATGAGGGAAGAAGAAAGAAGAGGGATTTCATGTATTTTCCTCCTCCTAGCCACTGAAAGGGGAAATAGAAAAGAGGAAAATTATACCACACAGGTGACGTCAGTATTAAATGAAGATCATGTGTTTGGCTGTGGCAGCTGCAATCTTTTGATTACTGAAGAGATTGTTGGTAATGAAATACATTTGTAAGAAATATTTGTAGTGCGTACGATGTATACGCTGAGAACGGCGTATCTAATAAAATGATAGATTTAGAAATTGCCTGTCACCTAAATTTGTGCTTTTCAAATAGCTATTAATAGAAAGAAAAGTGATATTTAAACAACCATAGAAGCATATTATAATCTGCATTATATCACCTTAGATAATAGTCCCATCTTTTAAAATACTGTGGTAAGCCATTCAATTATTTATTCACACCTAAGTTCTATAAATTGGAAGATTTGGGACGGCGCAGGAAAACAATCATTTTTATAAAAGTGAGACCTCACTGTCGTGGCTCAAAGAGATTACCATGAAACAAGTCATACTATAGATAAAAATAAACTAAGCCAACATGAATTTTTAATAAACAAAAACAATTTATAGAGACATTAGAAACAACGATTAATTTTAATCTTCCCTGAGATGAAGCATGGGTGGAACTGGCCGCGCTACATTCTGTTCAGTGTGTGTTTCTCTCCCTGCTAGGCCCTCAACACCTACAGCCAAATCTCCACAGCCCTGGATGATGACTTCAGCCTGGGAAGAGCCTACGAGGCGATTGCCAAGGTCCTGCAGAGGTAAGTCAGCACGTCCCCGTCCTGCTGTCGCGAGAACCCGCTCAGCCGTGAAAGCCTTAAATTGCTCGAGGTCTGTCGCTTTCCATTACTGCCTGCTTAAATTTTAAGCAGTGCCCTGCTTATGTGACCCTTTTGCGGGGAGTCATTTTAAGCCAGGGTGGTACTTCAGGAGACGCCTGGAAACCCTTCTTTGTCTGTCCCTCCACTGCATTATTTCCTTTTCGGTTTCCTGTGAATTCAGCGATGACCTTGAATGAAAGGAGGAAAAATCCAGGTCACCTCTCCCAGGTGAAGAAAGCAGGGCGCTCAGCACTGTGGTACGCTTCAGTGGCTGTGGCTGTCCCTGCCCTTTCCAGGCCTCTTCTTCGGGGAAGTTTCCACTGATGCTTTCACCGTGCTTTGCCCAGGAAGACAGCGCTCCTTTGAGCGTATCTGGATAAACAGCTGGGTGCAAACTCAGTATTCCCCAGTTTCCACCTAAAACAAAAAACTTCACGAACTATTTTGATACATAAGTTCCTGATGGAAAACACGTAGTTTGCCCTTCACTCATTGTGTTGCAATAATTGTCTGCCCCACTGCATCATTTATTGTACAGCAGCACCATGACTTCAGCCAGATAGAATGACAACAGAAAAGGTACCAAGATTAAGGCTTTGGTTTTTGATATGTTATTTCATATCCAAAACACTACTTTTTCACAGTAGTAATAAATTAAAGATTGTGTTAAATTCTATTTTTTTTTCCATTTGTATTTCATTGTAAACATAGAAGGGTGATGTTTTAAAGGATAAAATTACTATTTAAAAGGCCTTTATTTAATGTTTAAATGCCTAGTGAACTGAAAGTGAGTATCATTGATAATATAATTGTTGTTGTTAGGTGCCATCGTGTCGGCATCTGATGCATAGTGACCCTCCATACAACAGGCGAAACACTATTTTCAGTGCTTCTCTGCTGTTCATAGGGTTTTCAATGGCAGATTGATTTTGGGGACTGGGTTGCTGGGTCCTTCTCCCTGATGTTGTTGTTAGGTGCCACAGAGTCAATATCCGATTCATAGCAACCCTATGTACAATAGGCGAAATACTATTGTCAGTGCTTCTCTATCATTCATAGGGTTTTCAATGGCGGATTGATTTTTGGGAGTGGGTTGCTGGGTCCTTCTCCCAAGCCTACAGCACCTGGTGTTCCCAGGCGGTCTCCCATCCAAGTACTAACCAGGCCTGGCCCTGCTTAGCTTCCGAGATCTGACGGGATTGGATGCTACAGGGCTACGGCTGCAGGCAATAATATAATAGTCACTGCTTAAAATACCCAAACCACTGAAATAGAAGATGCCTTACAGTGTACCACATATAACACAGTCATTACTGGATAGATGGCTTAGGAACACAGACGCATCTGTGAGGAGAGTGTGGATGTTTACAGGTGAGGACACCAGCAGCCAGTGGGTGCCCAGATCTCTCCAAATAAAGACTGTGACCAGACCCAGGAAGACCTACTCAGCCAGATGGTCTACTCCTCAGGACAGAAAGTACCAATTGAGTGTTTATGTGGAACAAATCACCTCTGTGCTCTTTGGTCCAGGTCCTTTTGATGATTAAATCACTGGACTCTGCTGTTACCCCTGCCCCAATCAGTAGAAATTTGGGGATTCCTCGTTGTGCTTTGTAGTGACAAGCCCAACCTAAGCCTACTCAATTATATAAATGTTTTCCTTAACTTGCTTATAAAACAATTTTTACAAAATGACATTTCCATTGTCCCAACATAACTCAAGAGACAAAACTACAGGGGAAAAGGTTTTCTTTTCCACTTGCTGAGCAGCTGCTGTGCCACAAGACCGGCACTGGAATGGCCCTTTGGTTACTTAGTTTTGAAACTTCTGGAGACAGGAGCATGGCTTCACATAGTCTTCACCTGTTCACCTTTTGTGTCATCTGGAATATTTTTGCCTCCACCCCAGGACTGAATTCCTAATCTGTACAGTCAAGGTGAAGGGGAAAGGTGAGCAGTCATCTGGCAAATTGGGGCAACAACAACCTCATGTTTTATTTTGGATGCACAAGTATAATTTGGGGTTTGGGGTGGGAAAGGATACCTCTGCATCTGATCAATCAGGAAGTGGAGTGTGTTTTTCTTAGAACTGGAGAAAATTCTGCCCCAACTCTTGCAGCAGCCCAGTTGCTTGCCTTCGGGCAAACATACAATGGAGCAAAAAGATTTATCCACATTTCACATTTACACCAAATGAGACTAATTCCACTTTTAAGAATCCTCTCCTACTAAAGTACAATAAGGCTATCAATGATTTATATGATAGGCAGGGGTCCTTCATTTTATAATATTATACAAGGCATGGGAGATTACAGGGAACACTTCTTCCGAGGTCATGGGGAAAATATCACAAGGTCACGAGCTTTCCACTGTAAATCTGCCATTTTGGAGCACTGATGGGTACAGAGCAGCACTCAGGGGAATGGGAGCCTGGCATGGTCTTTCAACATCTGTGCATAATAATCCAAGAATATGATCTATTGACATTTGCCTAAATGTTCCAAAACCAAAAATTCTATACAGGAAGACAAGGGTGCCATGGCTATCTGCAAAGCCTTATTAAACAAGTCCATTAAATCATTGAATTCTTTGATATAAATCTTGTGGTCATGTTTAGGGCTTGGTGTCACTAAGCATGTGTGTGCACACATAGACACACATGCAGAGCTGTGGACGTGGCCTCCCTGCACTCGTCCTAAACGGCCCTCCTCAGCTAAGCTGCAAAATGCAAGAAATAGAGCACAGCCAAAATAGAGGAAATCATGGCGGTGGCAGCCGGGAAATAAATCAAGTTGTGTCTGAAGCTTAGGCTCACCCCTAAATCTTTTCCCTAACCTGTGCAATTGTGCCAGTTTCACTAATGGCAGCCCGATCTCTATAAACATATTTTATCTCCTTAAAGGAAATGGAGGGGGAGAACCATGTCCGGGGTAAGTGTGTCTAAAGCCATCAGCAGAGCGTGCGTGAAGGGTGAATAGGCTCCAAGGCTGGAAGCTTCTAAAATGGTGCTGAGAATTTATGCCAAGCCCTCAGTGGAGCAGCTCACCGCATTCTCTCAGGACTGATGGCCTGGTCCTGTGACCCTGCCCGTTTGGTGAGGCTGACCCCAGACCTGGTGTTGCTCAGCGAGGAGGGCTTTGGCGCTGAGCAACTTTCGCCGTATTTGCTGTTAGCAGCACACAGGGTTAAGCAGCACAAAAGAAAATAAACATTTACAATGTCTTTTTCCCCTGGCTTGGAATAACAGCGGAACAAAGAATTGATGTTCTAAAACTGCCTTGTGATGCTACTATAAAAGCCAGAATTATGGTTCATGAAACAAAGAAAAAGTGAGTTGAGAAATTACCAAGTAAATATCATTACATAGGCAGTTCAGCAAATACAGAGGGGGAACGCTCAGGTTTCCTTATGAAACATGTAGAATATGCTCATTTGCTGAAGTAACTCACTCACTGAAATGCCACTACCCTTCAACATAATCAATCAGGATGACCACTTAAAAGAATCTACAAAAAAATCACAAGAATATATTCAAGATCCCTGGGTCCTGTCTAGCCCATCTATACACTTATTCCATACCAATTGTAAATTTTCTTGCAAACTCAAGTTAAATTATTTCCTAGAAAACTTTCCACAGTGGAGATCTTTAAATCAATCAGCACAAAGTTTCAAGTGTGAAAATTACCTTTCTGTTATAGCTGAAAATTAATTTCTTCTCGCTCGAAAGAAATGACATGCCCTGGTAATTTTCATATATTCTATAAAATGGAACATCCAGGCTTCAATACGAAATTTCCTAAAAATGACCCCCCCCAAAAAAAATACGTCAAAACATTTCTATTCATGAAATTAAGAATAGCTTTTTACATTTTCTCCCGCCACTGATTCCGTGCGCCTTATTACTTTCATCTGCGCCCCACAAACTTGGTGGTACAATCAACAAACCCCTTAGTGGCTCCTCCATCTCTGCTCTATTTGATTTCTTCTCTCTGAGTAAATGATTAAGTTTTCATGCATTGGTTCAACCAAAATCTATGTTCACTCAACCACATCCTTTATTGATTACTTCTACGGCAAACAGTAGCCCAAGTGTGATATACATAATTGGACAGTTGTCAAGGGACGTGGGTGTTAACAGTCCTGTTTTCCCAGTTGGAAACTGGAATCACCTTGATACACAAATATTCTGCGCTGTTCCATTCTCATCCTTTGGACCGGAGAGTCCTGGTCCTCAGAATATATGTTTTTAACTCTCTGAGGTCTGGTTGAATGAATTTAATGATTATACCATATAATGTGCAGTTCAAGTTGCACCTGTGCACTGCATATAGAAAACTGGAATTAATATTTGTCTAACACTTTAACCTTGTCCTTGAACTTATACAAATAATTTGTAGGCTTTCTGTAGGAAAATATTTGATTTTTTTTTCTTTTTCCACAGAAAGACTAGCTTCTAATCTAACCCATGGCTAACTTCTACATTTGAAAACCTTTAAACCAACATATATTTTTTATATTTCAGTGGCTGTATTAATGACTTTGTTGGCTACGGGGCTATCCATTCATGTCATTTGTAATAGAATTGTTCTCTAACATTATTTTAGAGCAAGTCCAAGATAATTTTGGATATTTAAGAGGTCTTTTACTCCTTTAAGAAAAAAAAGCAAAAACAACTGAAATCACCCAGCAATAGTTGTATTCATACCATTTTGTATTTTTTTCACTGAATTTATTTTTATGTTGTTTGTGTATGCTTTCATTTAACTATCCTTACCAAGCCAGAACGAATCCAAAGTGTTCTTCCATCCAAAAATATATCAACTTTTGTTGTTGTTGTTGTTGTTGTTGTTGTTGTTGTTGTTAGGTGCCATTGAGTCAGATCCAACTTGTAGAGACCCCGTGTACAACAGAATGAAACATGGTGCCATGCCCAGTACTATGTCAGTGCTTCTCTGCTACTCTTAGGATTTTTGATGCCTGACTATTTGGGGATTGCTTTAGGAGTGGATTGCCATGTCCTTCTTCTGTGTTTATAGTACTGGGGATTGAACCCAGGCCCCAGAGAACGCAGAGCCTCACTCTATCAACTGAGCTAAATGCCAGCCCATATCAGCTTTTAGGAGCCATTAAATAGAAATAAGCCTCAGTAAGTCCATTTTAGCTAAATAATAATAATTAAATTTTCTCTAAGGTTTTAAATTGATATGCAAAGAAGTATCTACTATATTCTTTTTTCTTGAATAGTATAGTCCAGGAAAGAGATTGAAAAGTTAACATCAATTTGATAAAACATTTTAGCCCTAGAAATTTTATTGTAGCTTCATTTCATTTTTAATTATTTATTAATAGCTTATTAAAACATTTTATTGATATTCATTTTATTTACTAAGTCTACACATCTTTGTCTCTCAATACCTTTTAGTTCTACAAAACAAATACTTAAAATAATCAGTGAACCTTTCATTATATTTTACCATATCCTTGCATTTGAAAAATTCCTCTAGCAATTCATAATTTTCCTGAAGAACTGACTTGTGCCTAACTATATAGAAAAATAATCATAATCTTGGTATAAAAAAGTGAGTGTGGAATTATAAAAAAAATAGTACACAGGAAATGTGAAATTCTTTTATTTCTGAAATATTGAGCTTTTTCCTTTTTTTAACCAAAAAGAAAAGAACAATGTGTTTGGTAGTATCTGATACTCAAGTGAGTAAAGAATGTTAATTCTTTGAATCTGCCCCTAGAATGTCAACATCTGCGGGTCAGGCTTCTGGTCTGCAGAGTGCTCGATGATGTTGCAGTGTTCCATTCACTGCAGGATGGAAAGTCCTCAGAAAGTAATGCTCAGCTGTGCAGAATTTCCTTCTCTGCTGCTGAGTACCGAGTGGAGCTCTGTGGCTGGTAACAACAGCGGCCATTTCTTGAATTCCCACCATGTGCCCGGCTGTTTACACAGATCTTTGCCTCACAGCAATCTGTAGTCATTTTAAAAACGAGGAAAGGGAAATTTCCTCCACTTTCCTAACTTTAATATGATCAGAATTACTCATCTAAGAGACTGAGCTGGGATTCACATCTAGTTTTTTCTCTTCCTCCTCCCTGTACTTGGAGGTTGAACCCAGAGCCTGGCACATACTTTGCAAGTGCTGCACCACTGGGCTGCACCCCAGCCCATTTTTTTATTTTTATCTTGAAACTGGGTCTTGCTAAGTCACATAGGCTGCCTCTGGCTTCGAACTTGCTATCCTCCTGCCTCTGCCTCCCAAGTTGCTGGGATGACGATTGTGCTCCACTGTGCCCAGCTCGACACCTAGTTCTTTCTAATGTCTGACACTGACTTTAAAGTAACCTAACCTATTAACAAATGTACTACAGTTTATAAAGACTAATGCTGTCATCAAATCTGGAGAGCTCATGCAAACCTGTAGCCTCAATCCTGCCACACTGCCTCTTTCAAATCAAGTCCTATAAAAATGCTTTCTGACATATTTTTGTGTCATATTCTTTTGAATAGCCCTGTAGTGGCACACCATTGTTTGAGAGGTTTGGTCTTTTGAAACAGCCTAAAATTTTGGAGTCATATTTAGAAAAAGTAAGATATCTCTTTATGTAATCCCTTTTTTGGACAGAATTCACCAAGTTACTTAAGAATACTTTGTACTACTACACTTTGACGGCGATCCCCAAAGAAGCACCCC
>VMDO01024721.1:0-29275 GCA_007922755.1 Pedetes capensis | reverse complement strand
AATGATTTAAGAGTGGATTATAAACTGCTTTCAGAGTATTATAGATTTTCCAAGCAATGAATTCAAGGTGTCTTACTGAAATGCTAATGGTAGGGAAAGGGCAGCACTCTGCTAATCAATTAATATATACCTTAATCCCAGTTTCACTGAGAGTATTTTGTTTCCCATTTAAGAGAGGATGTTCAGTTCCCTAGAGTGAGATCGATTTCAAGATGATTTGACCATTTACCAGGAGTGGGCAGCACGCTCTCATTTTTTAATTCACTCATCAGGCATCCTAAAAAGGAGACTTCCACCCCAACAGTAAATTGTTTGTACAATGACACTAACTGACGATGCCCGGCGCCCATAGTCAGTATTAGTCAGGATTATTGGCTTCAGGCAAATATTTGTTGCAGAAATTATCTCTGTCCAACTTAAGAATAGTATAAATGAAAGAATACTGAGAAACTCACATAATTACTGGAAAGCTAGAGAACTATTGCCATCGTTTTGTGTATCCTCGATCATTGTTGGGGCTGGGATTTAGCTCAGTTGGTAGAGCACTGCTCTGCAGTCTCTGAGGTCCCGGGTTCTATTCCAAGCCCTGCAAAAAAGGGAGAAGGATGTGGCAATCCACTCCTGAGGCAATACGGAAACAGCCAGCCACTGAAAACCCTATGACGGTCGCTACAAGTTGGACACGACACGACGGCACCTACCAACAGATGGTTGTCACACTCTCCCTCATTGGTAACCATCTTGCTTATCATGTGCCATGCTCTAAAAGTTTTATAGGAATCAACCAACTTAATTCTCACAATGGTATTATGAGGTGATATAGCAGGCTGAACAATGGCTGCCCAAAAATACCACCTCAAAATATCAGTCCTGATCCCTGGAACCCGTAAATGTCATGTTAAAAGGAAACAGTCTCTTCACAGATGTGATTAAATTGTGGCTGTAGGCTGAGATTACTGTGGATTTTCCTAAATCCAACTACAAATGTCTTATAAGAGAGGGGCAGAGGGAGATTTCACACAGAGAGAAGAGAAGGCAGAGATTGGAAGGGTAAGGATATGAATCAGGGGATACCAACAGCCTGTAGAAACTAAAAGAGGCCAGAAAAGTTTCTTTCCCAGAGCCTCCACAATAAATGAGGCCCTGCCAACATCTGATTTCAGATTTCAGGTCTCCACAGCTACAAGAAAATAAATGCCCCTCATTTTAAGCCACTGAAGTATGAGAATTTATTACAGCACCCCAGGAAACCCATGCAGATAGGTACTATTTATATCCTCATTATGCAAATGGGGAAACTAAGGCATGAAAAGGTGATGTACCTTCACAGCCTAGTTCAGTTGGTAAGTGGCAGAGGCAGGAGTTAAACCCCAGCCACTTGGTTGTAGAACAAATCCAAATCCAGAATGAGAATTTATTCCATTGAAGGCAAGTCACATCCCTCTCCATGACGAAAGAGGCCAATCCGATCCCAGAGGTGCTGGTCCTCACCCCACTCCCAGCCCCCAGGATGTATCAGAGGCTCACGCTAATCCTGCCATTAGCAAGGTGGACTCTTGGCAGTGGTACCAGCCACGTCAGGACCCATCTCTGCCACCAGGGGCATTTATAGTGAGCCTCTAGACAAGCACTGTCATTGCTGTAAACACAGTATTTCTTTCCTTTTGCCCAAGGATTGGGATTCCATTTGGTGTTCATTTCCTACAGCTGCCATAACAAAGTACCACCAGAAAGGTGGCCCAAACCACAGAAATATTTTGTCTCATGGATCTGGAGGCTGGAAGTCTGAGGCCAAGTTACCAGCAAGGTTGGTTCCTTTGGAGAGTCACAAAGGAGGCTCTGTTCCAGGCCTTTCCCCTAGCTTCTGGTGGTTACTGGAGCTCTTTGGCGTTCCTTGGCACAGGAACATCCTCCTGAGGTGCTCTGCCTTCATCTTCATAAGGCATTTGTCTTCTGTGTATGTCTGCCTCCAAATCCCAGTTACAGGGGATTAGGTCCTGCCCTGATGACCTCATCTTAATCCATCACCTCTACAATAACTCTATTTGTTAATAAGAGTGCATTCTTAAACATTGGGATTAAGACTTCCACATAAGAAGTTGTGGGAGACACAATTCAATCCATAATAAATTTCTTCACGGAGAATTTCACTACCAACACTGAATTCAGCTGACATAGTGTAAACTCACTGAAACCAAAGGCTTCATATTTTTTACTACACTGCCCAGCCCCTGAATCCACACCTGGCACATAACTCTGTGCTCAATACATATTAATTGTGTTTGTTGTTGCTTATTTTGGTAACTTCTCAGAAGTAAACTTTCTGCTCTATTTTCAACTATGTCAGCCTACGGTTTTAAAAAAAAGATGTGTGTCCATCACAACCATTTTAAAAGATCCCTAAAATTTCAAGCTGCACCCTGGGCCAAAATGTTAAGAATTTACACTGATCAAGCTCTACCTTAGTAAGTTGCCCTTAGAAGCCAATCACCTCACCTCACCATTTAACTTCCTCATCCCCTTCACATTACTTGATGTCAGAATTTTATCTCCTAAATTCTTGATTTTAATGGCTCCCAATCCCAGCAATACGTTCTGGCCAAGAACTCCTCCTACCCTTTATCATTTGCAGGAAATGTCAGGGGTGATATCGGGGAACTTCCAAGTGAAGGTTGAATGGCCCTGCCTTCAAGGTCAAGAAGTCTACGAAGTTGATAGTCAAGTAGGGACAGCTGATCCTGATTATTCATAGATTCTCTATCTGCAAATTCACCTACTTGCTAGAATTTATTTGTAACCCCAAAGTCAATACTTGTAGGACTTTCCTACGTCATTTGCAGACATGCACAGAACAGGGAAATTTTGAACTATGCAGCTTAAATATCTCCAGTGAAGGATGAACTTAGTGCTCTGATTTCTTGTTCCAACTCTCATCCTATAAATGTATCTTTTTCACAGTCTATTTACTGCCATGTCGTCTACATTTTTGTGCTTTTTCTTGGTGATTTCACTGATTCTAGGGCTAAAGTGCTGGATAGTAGTGCTAAGGACAAGAACACTGCAATGTGTCTCACAGAAAAAAAAAATCCATACATTAGATAAACTTCCTTTAGGCATGTGATATGACCCTGAGGCCCAAGAGTTCAATATTAATAAATAAAAACATCCATCAAATATCTGTCAAATAAAGTGTCTTTAAGCAGAAACACACATAAAACAAGGTTGTGTGTTGATGAGTTGATGAGTATGTTAGGACCAGAGGCTCACAGGAACCAAACCCTGAATTTCCCCTAGGAGCAAAAGTCTGCTACTCACTAATCCAGTGTCTGCAGTTACTTTGCAGAACATGACTACCTCAAATAATAAGACTTGGCAATTACTTTAATATCTTATTGAGAAATGACTCCATCAGTCACAGTCACTGCCAGAGACTTGGCACCAAGCCTAGCACCTGGTGGACAGTAAGTATCCAATAAGCATGTGTCAAAAAAGGAATAAATAAACGAACTCATTCACTAAGGATCAAAGCAACTAGCGGCTGTGTTAGCATTTTCTTTGCTCTTGAGACTCAGTGGCAACAGGATCACTTCCAAAAGCACAAGTGTGGCCTACTGAAGGGTAACAGTTGATTTTGGTAAGTGTCACTGAGTTGGATCTGACTCATAGTGACCCTCAGTACAGCAGAATGAAGCACTACCCAACACTGTCCCATGCATACAATCTTTTTATGTTGTACCAGTTGTTGCAGCCACTGTTTCTTCTGATTTTAAGTTGTGCCACATCAGCAAGAGGAGGTCCCAGGAGTTCTACTCCATTCCCATCATTAAGGTCGACTCTACTTTAAGAAGGCAACTCTTCTCCACTCTCTCCTTAAATGCCTTCCAGCCTTGGAGGCTCATTTTCAGGCACTGTATTTGGCAGTGCTTCTCTGCTATTCATAGGGTTTTCAGTGACTAATTGTTTTACAAGTGGGCTTTCAAATCACGTCCCAGCAATTGCTGCTCCTGCTACAAAAATTGCCCATCCATACTCGGTGCTTTCCTTTCTACAGTTCCCTGACAATGCTGCTCAGCCATGGCTTAAACCTCAGGACACAGCTTGGTGGTAAGTACGGTTGTTTCTAGAAGACAGGGAATCTAATGAGCCTATTCAAGGTCAGCAGTAAAACCAGAGAGCAGGCTCAAAGGCCCTGGTGTATGTGCCAGAACCCTTAGCCAACACTCATTTCCTCCAAGTGAAGTCATTTTCTAAAGAGAATGACTTCATATTTCAGTAATCACAGGTGTCATTATCACCAGAACTGCAATTTTAGTGCTTCCTTGTTGGGGCCATTGGGAACTTAAGTTTTACTTTGTTATGATTCACTAAAAATACTTCTACTGTCAACACAGAGTTCAGTTGGGAGCCTTCGCCCAGAAGCAGCTCAGAGCTAATTTACCAAGAGGAATTGGAGTCACTTCCTGAAGCCTTGTTTTCTAGGTCACCCTGAAAGCAAACGAGCAAGGGAATGAAGAGACACCGCCTCCACAGCTCCCAGCACTCACCTTCATCTTCTCCCCAACACGGTTCTCATTAGGCACTAGAAAATCTATTACCCCAATTTATGGCAGCTCTGGAATCACAAGGAAGCACAAATTGTCCCCATTCTGATTGGAAAAGATAAACTGTAGTCACTTCAGAAGCAGCTCAACAGCAAAAGCCCTTGTCAACCACATGGATGTTAGCTGGGTAAAAAGGAGCTGGTTACAGTGGCCGGCTGAGGAGGGAACAGTTCCTAAGGTGCTGTGGCTTGCTCACAAGGGAGGCTGTGTGTGGTCACTCATGCGGGCTGCAAGGAACACTGCCAAGTGTAAATTCAGAAAGATGGATAAACGATCCATATCACATATGTCATGTTTGTATTAGCCATGATGAACAGATTGCCAACATGGAGAAAGGTGACCAGCACATGGTTTTCCATGACCAGAGAAGGCAGCAATCATATCAGACATCTCTCCTTAATTTTAAAGGTGGGCATTAAGTCAAGAGTACATAGCCGGGCATGGTGGTGCATGCCTATAATCCCAGCGGCTCAGGAGGTGGAGGCAAGAGGATCACAAGTTCAAGACCAAAGGCAGTCTGCGTAACTTAGTGAGACCCTGTCTCAAAAAGTTACCAAAAAAAAATGGGCTGGGGGTGCAGCTCAGTGGTACTTAGTGAGACCCTGTCTCAAAAAAAGTTAAAAAAGAAAATGGGCTGGGGGTGCAGCTCAATGGTCCAGCACTTGCAAAGCATGCAAGCGCAAGGCCCTGGGTTCAACCCCCAGTACTGAAAAAAAAAAAAAGTACATGATAAAATATTTTGTGCATATTAGTCCCTTCCAGGATGCACGGTCCAAGGGAAGGAAGTAGCAAAACTAGAGAAGTGTTAGGTGTCTTCCTCTTAGCGGAAGACGAATGAATTGTGTAGATAATAGAGGCGCAGAGAGAGTAGAAGGAGCCCTGACCTAAGAGTATAAAGACTTGGCTCCGGGAGCCAGCATAAATGGCTGTGCTGTTTAAAACAAGCTTCTTGGGCTCAATTTTGTCAGCAATGCAATGAAGATAATTTAAAACTTTCCTCTCCACAAAACAGAATTCTCAGACACTTCTATAAAACCATGTGCAAAGTTTTCCAGACCTTAGCTGTACATGATACTTAAGGGTGGGAAGAAAGTTGTTGTTGTTGTTGTTGTTGTTGTTGTTAGGTGCTGTCAAGTCGTGTCTGATTCATAGGGTTTTCAGTGGTAGATTGTTTCAGGATTGTCTTGGGAGTGGACTGCCACATCCTTCTTCCATTTTTGCAGTGCTGGGAATCAAACTCAGGACCTCAGAGACTGCAGAGTGGCGCTCTACTAACTGAGCTAAATCCCAGCCCAGGAGGAAACTTATCTTATATAAATTTAAAGTTTTATAAATGTAAATGTTCACAAAGAGATTGTAGATTCAGATACTCCTGTCCACAGCCAAGGCAATTTTGAAGGTAAAAGATACCGCAATTAAGAAAGAAAGAAAGAAAGAAAGAAAGAAAGAAAGAAAGAAAGAAAGAAAGAAAGAATAAAAAAAAATAAAAAAACTAGATTGAGAGTTGGGGCACCTGGGTTGCTTTGCCAACTCTGCCACTAACTAGTTATGAAGTTTGAGCATGTCACGGCCATGTTGGACATGGATTTCCTTATCTCTAAAATGAAAGAAATTGACTATGGAGTTTCCATTTCTAAAACTTTATTTATGGAGAATTTTTTTCCATCTGTTGTGCTGAGTTAAAGATACTTCCTACTCCTTCCCGTGGTCAAGGACCTTGTCTATTCCCCCTCCACTGGACATGGCACTGCCTTACATGGTTATAGGGCAGAGGGGAGTGTTAAAAGCAAAATGATGAATGTCTCCTTACTCATTTCTGAACTCCCATTGTAAATTCATGGGAACTAGAAATGCGATGATTACATTGAGAATTCCCCCACTTCTTATACAGAAGAGAGCGTGTGGAAGGAAAGTTGACTTTGCCATGTGTTACAAACTCCTGAAAGTGATTCTACTTGAGCTGAGTGGTTATACGAACCTGGGTTCCCTGAAAGCATATCAATTGGGCACAGTCGTCTTCCACAGCTGAGAAAAAGGATGCAGTGATCACAAAGCAATGTACGAAAGCTCCCTGGACTTCAATAATATATTGTTAACTGGCGTAATCTTCTGGGAATGTGCAAGGTCTCAAATTAACAGCACTGAATTGAGTCTAATAACTACATTGCACAACATCATATCCACTCCGCAATCAATACTTAATTTTCTCATACAGCCCTCAGCCTCCTGCCAGCTTTTATTATGTTCTGCAGAGAATAGTATTGACCTTGAGGGGCACTAGTTACCTTCCACCTCCATATCCCCAAATGGCCAAATGTGTCTTAAAATATTCCTAAGACGGATATGGGTTGAAATCCACACTCGGGGAAAAAAAATGTTCTGTGATATCCATTTCCCATCATATCAGATTTGTCAGTTCTTTACCTCAAGGATTCAGATTTGGAAGTCAACCTGTGTTTTAAAGAAGTAACTTCAAGAGATTTGCTCGTGGTCACATAAGGCAAACCACCAAATTCATATTCTTGGGCTTCTTTTGGCTGCCTGCATTTCATGTACCACAATTCTGGAGCTTTGGACATTGAAGTTCAGTGAATTTTGAGGGAAAGCAATCTTTTCCATTCCAGTTAACAAAAGTATTCTGTAGTATGATATGAATTAATTTTGACTCTCTGGAGACTTCTTTTGTGTGTGTGTGGTACTGGGGGTTGAGCCCAGGGCCTTGCGTTTGCATGCTTTGCAAGTGCTGGACCACTGAGTTGTACCCTCCGCCCATTTATTTATTTATTTATTTATTTATTTATTTTCACTTTTTGAGACAGGGTCTTGCTAAATTACACAGACTGCCTCTGGTTTCAAACTTGCAATCCTCCTGCCTCCACCTCCCGAGCCGCTAGGATTATAAGCATGCGCCACTGCGCCCGGCCTGGAGACTTCTTTAATAGTTTATTCCAGCATCCTGCTATTACACATTACATGATAGAGCTATTTTTTAAGGTAGGAGGAGGGTTTCCCAAAACAAATAATCTTTTCTCTCCTCACTCTTTAATTCATAAATGAAGGACTGAGTTGAAATTTCTTCACAAAGAATATTGAAGTGACAGGTGAAGTCTCCTTGCATCCCCCCAAATTTTGATTAACTCTATAATAATATGTCTCCTTTCCTAGGGTCTGGTTAGCTACTGCTCCAACCTTTCTGGTTGAATTATGTGTCTGCTGTTAACATAAGAAATTGCCACAAGCTTGTCTGCACCCAGCAGAAAAATAGGTGCATCATTGTCCCAGCCTTTCCAGAACAATTCTTTAGATTCACTAGAATCAAGTTGGCTTAGATCTCATGCTCTCTCTGAACCAGTCCCTGAAGCCAGGGTGCCATGAAGTCAGATCCGACTCATAGTAACACCATGTGCAACAGAATGAAGCACTACTCAACACTGCACTATGCACACAATCTTTTTACATTGAGCCCAACATTGCAGCCACCATGTTTCTTTTCCTTTTGAGTCATGCCACATTAGCAGAATGAGGTCCCAGGGGTTTTACTCCATTCCCATCATCAAGGTCAACTCTATGTTGAAGAGGCAATTCTTTCCCAGTCCTTTCTTGAATATTTTCCAGCCTTGGAAGCCCTTTTTCATACACTATATTTGATAGTGCTTCTCTGCTATTCAAGGGTTTTCAATGGCTAACTGCTTCAGGAGTGGGCTACGGGGTCCTTCACCCTAGTCTGTGTTAGTCTGGAAGTTCAGGAGAAACCTGTCCACCATGGATGGCCCTGTTGGTATTTGAAATAGCAGTGGCATAGCTGTCAGCATCACAGCAACACTCAAGTCCTCACAGCACAATAAGCTAATAGACACACTGGGGGAGACCAGGGTAAACAAGGTTAACCCTAGATTACAAATTTCTACCTTTGAACCAGAGAGAATACAAAGTTCTTTTGTCAAAATAAGTGTGAATGGATCTTGGGAGGAAAAAACATTGTGCAATTGTTCTATTACATCATTATATTTAAAATATTTCATCAACTTCTCTATAAACAGATGAATACAACAGTTTATTATCTATTACCTCCTGGTTGGACATTTTAAGTTATTTCTAGTGGCTTATGTTCTTTAGAAAAAGTCACCCAGACAATAACTTTACCTGGAATACTCACTTTATTTGAGATCATTTCCATAAATATATTTGCAATAGTAGAAGAACTACTAAGTCAAATGTTGTTGTTGTTGCTAGGTGCCGTCGAGTCTGTATCCGACTCATAGCAACCCTCTCAGGGTTTTCAATGGCCAACTGCTTCAGGATTGCCTTGGGAGTGGATTGCCAAGCCCTTCTCCCATTTTTGCAGTGCTGGGAATTGAACTCGGGAACTCAGAGACTGCAGCGCAGCGCTCTACCAACTGAGCTAAATCCCACTAAGTCAAATAGACTGACTATTTTTAAGGTTCTTCATATCTATTACCAAAATTTCTTTCCAGTACGTTTATATAATTTTTCCTGACCTTTGGTGAGCATTTCCACACCTGCACATTCTCTCCAACGTGAAGCACATTAGAATTTCTCTGTCTGTGCCAATTTGATGCCTGCAGCCATAGCCCTGTGGCATGTGATTCCGTCAGATCTCAGAAGCTAAGCAGGGTCGGGCCTGGTTAGTACTTGGATGGGAAACTGCCTGGGAACAGCAGGTGCTGTAGGCTTGGGAGAAGGACCTGGCAACCCACTTCCAAAAATCAATCCACCATTGAAAACCCTATGAACAGCAGAGAAGCACTGGCAATAGTGTTTCGCCTGTTGTAAGTAGGGTTCCTATCTGATTCTATGGCACCTAACAACAACATGCCAATTTGATAAGCTCAAAGAAGATGCAGAGGAACCTTGACAAAATCAGCACTCTGATTATCTATCGTTCCCTGCACTCAATATTTCAATGACTTCCCATAGTGTCGAAAACCAACATCCAAGCTCACTGGACTGACACACAAGGTCTCCTAGGCCATAGTCCCTGAGGGTCTCTCCATCTTTCTCTTCCTTCCCAACCCAGCCTTGGAAAACAGAACCACTTCCAGTTCCTTGGCTCTGCATCCTGGTTGATACCCCAGTGTCTTTGCATATACTGTTCCCTTCTCTGTGTATCATACTTATTCCAGTTCAAGAGTTCCCTCAACCTTGTCCATAGTATCTGATTGCAGTCACACAATATTGCACAATGATTTCTCATTTTAAGAAAAAAGTCTTTTTCCATGGGAGTACAGATAGAACTGTGTCTTAGCCATCTTTGTACATCTAGGCCCTGGCACAATATCTGGTACAAAAAAAGAAAGGAAATAATCACAAACAATGACTGTTGGTGACGGAATAAAAAACAGATATTGACAGTGGAAAGGAAATTGATATTGTCAGGAGAAGATCTGAACTTGATCTCTGTGGTGTTGAAAACTATATTTAACCTCTTGGAGCTGCATTTCATGATGGAGACTGAGGCTAATGCTTCTATCACATCCTCTGCACTACATTACTTTGAGGATCATAATGAGTGCATCAGAGTGATTCATGACTACCAGATGATGTGATAAATAGGAAAATGTAAAGTGTCCTTAAGGAATTTTAGAAGCACTGGCTCTAGAACTCTTCAGCCCTCCATAGGCCTTGGATTATCACAGGGGTGAGGAAAAAGTGGCAGGTGGGAGAATAATGAGTCCCTGGGGGGAAAGTAACCAACTATCTGTGGGATTCATCCCACCCCAGTGAGGTGCTTGGATTTAGTACAGATAGGCAGCACTGAGGGGCTCCCAGGTGGAGCCAGGGCAGGAAGCAAATCCACAGCTGTGGTGGACAGCGCCCCTCAAAGCCATCCACCCAGCAAGTCATCTGGGTTGAAATGGCTGAAAGGCTTTACATATGTGGATGAGAGTCCCACGGAAGACAGAACCACAACAATGAGGCACACAGACCATGCAGAAATGGTGTGTCCAACCTTTAAAAAGATGGAACTGGAAAAGATGCTGACAAGGGCTATTGTTTTTGTTAGGTGCCATCAAGTTGAGCCTGACTCATAGTGACCCTATGTACAAAAGAACAAAATCCTCCCCAACACTGCCACATCCAGCACTGTGTCAGTGCTTCTCTGCTATTCATAGAGTTTTCGATGGCTGATTGTTTTTTAGGAGTTGGTTGCCAGGTCCTTCTCCCAAGCCTACAGCACCCAGTATTCCCAGGTGGCCTCCCAATCAAATATTAACCTGGCTGACCCTGTTTAGCTTCTGAGATCTGATGAGATCGGATGGGCAAGTGAGTGTTAATAGCAACAGAGCAACAAAGAAGGCAGAAAGGATCATTTTAGGAAGATGGATGGCTGGAAGCCTCTGAAACCTGCCTGTGGAGATCTGGAAGAAGGTGGGTGTGGATGAGGCACAAAACCATGGACGGGTGGCTATTTGTTCCTCCAGCAGGCAAGCCCTGCCCTGGCTCTGAGGACAGATTGTCCACAGCTTTGGGAGAGCAAGGCTGGTTTTGACAGCCTCTGTCACTTTCCATAAGTCCTTCCAAAAGGGCCACCTCACATACCAAATCAGTCACCTCTAGATCTATGGGCATCCAAAAGGGGCCTAATAGACAGTGTCTCCTACGTGTTTTGAGCACCTTGGAGAAAGGCCTTTTAATCACAGTATTGGCTGGCAGCAAGTGGGAAGCCAGACAGGGAAATAATATCAATTTTTGTCAATCAATTTTGTAGGAAGGCACATGGGAAAAGGATGTGGCAGTCCATGCCCAAAAGTAATCCCGAAACAATGAGCCATTGAAAACCCTATGAGGGTCACCATGAGTCAGACTTGACTCCATGGCACCTAACAACAGCCGGAAATCACAGCCTCCATTTTGATCATTTTCTAGCCTCAAGGGATGCACCTATTTTCCCTCTGCCTTATTTGAGAACCTAGTATTGTTCAAACAAGACAAGATAATCCTGTCTCCATTTGCTCATAGAATGTACCATAGATGTTCTTTTTGTTTTGCATTGTTGATTTTTGTTTTTTGAGACAGTGTCTGGCTATGTAGCCCAAGCCAGCCTGGAACCCGCGATTCTCCTGTCTCAGCCTCCCAACTGCTGGGATTACATGTGTGCGTCACCATGCTGGGCATGTACCTGTTATTTTTGTTGATATTATTCTGCTTTTTTTAATTATTATTCTTTCAGGTTTTTATTTTATTTGGATATGTTATTCAAGTCCATTTATTTTTGAAAATTGCCTTTTAAGAGGAGAAAGATGCCCCCTTGCCTATTGCAACTTTGTGCTAAATGTATTGCTGTTGTTGTTGTTGTTAGGTGCGATTGAATCAGTAACCAACTCATAGCAACCCTACATACAACAGGTGAAACAATATTGTTAGTGCTTCTCTGCTGTTCATAGGGTTTTCAATGGCAGATTGATTTTTGGGAGTGGGTTGCCAGGTCCTTCTCCCAAGTCTATAGTATCTAGTGTTCCCAGGTGGTCTCCCATCCAAGTACTAACCAGGTCCAACCCTGCTTAGCTTCCAAGATCTGACACCACAGGGCTATGGCTGCAGGCAAGCTAAATGTATAGGAAGGGCATATTTACCTAACTTTGGTTGCAAGATTTGGTGACAGATGTTAAGTTGTTTGCTCATAAGTTTATTCCTTAATGAGGAGTAAATACCCGATATTAACCACCTGACAAAGACATACAACACAGCTTAAAATTCTAGGAAGCCCAGGTGTACTTCAAAATCCAAATAGGGAAACCAAGCAGGACTTTCTAGCAACACTGTAAGCAGGTCCAATTCCAGAGTTAAGGGGTTCATATGGATGCACCATGCCCCAAAGATTCAAATAATCGGCATCTTGGCTCATGCCATAGCCGACTGCCTCTCATTGCTTGCATTTGGGAGGTGGGCAACTTTGTTTCCATCATAGTTTTAATCAGCATAATTAATGATATTAAAGAATTACATTCAGCGAACTGGGAATTGACGAAAGATTCTCTGTCATTCATAGATTTATGCTCTAATTTAATAAGTGGGAAAAGAAATTTGTATTGATGGTTCCTATCCTGGCAATATGAGCCTTAGAATGCAGAAGGCAGCCAGGAGTGTCCCCAGATCAATGTACTGAGTGGTTGGAGTTGAAAATAGCAGGTGCTTAGCGGACTTCCAGGTTTGTGCAGTGCTCAGCACAGGCGTTTCCCATGTTCCTTGCAATTGCTAAGGCAGGAGAACAATGTGGGTTCCTTCCATTCTTCCCTCCCCTGTGCTAGGCAGGAGCTGAGGATGGAAGAAAGAAGTCGTGTTTGGAAAGAGAATAAGAGAAGCCAGGGCCCAGGCCCTTCCTACCCTCTCCCCATTCCAAAGTATCCCAGATGTGAATCTGCGCACTTGGACATATCGCTGTAATGAACCACCTGGCAACAAGATGGCAGCCGGCTGCCTTTGGCATCAGTCTTTCCCTGCGGTGCCCAAAGCCCCTGCCTGTGTGTCTAGTACCCTCATAACAAACGATGGTGCCCACGTAAGAGTCATATGCCAGGAAGCATCCCTGGAGGTTGGACAGAGCTTGCATTCAATATCTGCACAGTCTGCTCAACGTGCCATTTTCCCTGTCACTGTGCAATGCAACATAGCAACGTTTTTGTCCATCATTCGGAAGCAGCAACCTGAGCAAGGGAGCCGAAGTCACTTGACTGATCGATAAAGAGAAACACACTCTCCTCGCATTGGGGATTTGGTGCTTTCACCTTAATTGCTTCAGGATCAATCAATCCTTCTCTGGAGTTTTCCAGAGCCATTGTCAGAACCTCAAGATCCCCCTCCCTTCTGGTCCCCTGGGTGGAGGACATGAACACTGGATGGGATGATTCCCAACTGTGGATCTCCTTTTTCATCTGTATTGTGATTTTACCTTTAGTCCCTTGGACTATTAGACGTGTGGCTTAATTTCTAAATATATGAGTTTTTTTTTTCAATTTAGTCTACTTGCTATTGATTGCTAACTTGATTGAATTGTAGTAAGAGAATGTGGTCTGAACTGTCTCAGTTCTCTGAAAATAGTTGCTACCTGCCCATGTCCCACTAGATGGTTAATTTGTGTAAATGTTCTGTGTATGCTTGTGAAGAATGCGCTTAGAAGCAAAATGCTATATTAGGTCATTAAATCAAGCATAGTAATTATATTTGCAAATCTTTACCAATTTTCAGTCTGCCTGGCATATCAATAATTGAGAGAGATGTGTTAGGATCTCCCACTATGATGGTAAATTGTTCATTAGTTCTTCAATTTAGGTCAATTTTTCTTTTACATATTTTGAAGATATTTTATTAAGTATGTAGATATTTGGAATACTAAACCTTGCTGGTAAATTGAATCATCCTCATTAATAAATAACCCTCCTACTTCCTAATAATGCTTTTTATCTTAGAGTTGACTTTTGTTTGATAATAATACGGCTGTTCCAACTTTTGTTTTAGTTGCAGCTGACAAGTATATATTTTTCCATCCTCTTTCAACTCCCTTGCTCTCTCCATGGTGCCTGCCTCTATAAAGGTACACTATATTTTTGCTGTACTTTTGTTCACCCTGTCTTTCTGGCCTCTCCCTTTTCTTTGCCTGGGAGAGCATTATAATCTTAGCCATGTCAACCAAGGCCCAAGGTGTTATTCCACCTCTCTGGTGGCGCTACCACCTTACCACTTATAAAATTTGTCTTTGTCTCTCCTTTTCTCTGCCTCTCACTCTCCTTTCTCACTCTGTACTGTTCCTTTTTCTTCTTTCATGGCCTTACAGGGTTGCCAAGGATCTCTGTTTATTTTCATACTATTATTCCATTTATTCTCTTTACTTTTAGCACCTTGAAAATTGTATGATGCACATTGAGCTTAACAAAGTCTAGTAGTAGATTATATCTTAACCTCTTTACCAAAAATATAAGGACTTCAGAGTCCTTTCCTACCTCAATGCAGTATAGTTGAACACTCTGATCCCAGGTCGTTTTTAAAGATAAAAATCAATCATTATTCTCTTACGTAGAAATTTTTTGTTTAAATTTATTTATTCGCCATTTTATTGGCAGGCATATCCATTTGTCATCTGAGAGTTTTCATCTACAGTCATTGCTTTTTTCTTCTTGAAATCTACCCTTCAGGAGGCTATTTAAAGCTGATTTGCTGATAGGAGATCCTATATACTTTCTATATGAGAATGTCTTTATTTCTTTCTCACTTTAAAAAATTCTGTCATTAGGTATAGAATTTTAAGAGGACATTTCTTTTCTCTCATGAAGATCTCATTCTACTGTCTCTTATCTTCCATGGAGTTGTCAAGAAGTCTTCTAATTGCCATTCTTCAAAGGTGATCTATCTTTTCCTCTGACAACTTTAAAGTTTCATTTGCCATAGTATTATCAAGTTTGGTAGGGCATAAATATACTTGTCTCTCCTAATGTTCTCAAAAATGTTCAGCAATTATTGCTCAAATATAACCTTGCTTTATTCACCCCGACTCCTCTTTCTAGAATCTCATATACTTTTGGTATACTTTCTCCTTCTATGCTCTCTCTTAAATTTTCTGTGTGCCCTCTAAATAATTCCTTCAAATAAATCTTTCAGGAATCCTTTCATTATGTATGTCTAACTGTAGCCGTCCCACTGTGGTATCTGATCCCATCAGATCTTGGAAGCTAAGCAGGGTCTGGCCTGGTTAGTACTTTGTTAGGAGACTACTTGGGAACACCAGAGGCTGTAGTCTTGAGAGAAGGACCCCACAACCCACTCCCAAAACACAATCAGTCATTGAAAACCCTATGAATAGCAGAGAAGCACTAACAGTACTGTTTCACCTGTTGTACATAGGGTCAGTATGAGTCAGACACCAACTCGATGCCACCTAACAACAACAATGACAACTCACTCTTTCTTTCCCTCACTGAGGATTTTTTTTTTTATTTTAACAACTATAGTTCTTATTCTCCAAAGTTCTATCTTGTTCCCAGCTGAATCTTCTTCATTCCCACTAATTCCTATGTTTGCCCATCTCTGTGATTCCATGCTCTACAAGTGGTAAAAGTTATCTTATCCAAGACAGATGGCCTGCATGTTGGTCTTCCACAGAAAAATCAGACTCTTGCAAACCTCCACGGAAATGAGCCACAGCTCAAACTTGCCATCCTCCTGTCTCCGCCTATTGAGTCACTGGGGTTACAGACATGCGCCACAGCGCCTGGCCCTCATAGGGTTTTCAATGACTGTTTTGGGATTGCCTCAGGGGTGGATTACCACATCCTTCTCCCCATCAAAAAGGAGGCTTTATTTAATATGTAGAGCTTAGGACAATTATTGCTACTCAACCTCAACATTTGGCCTACAGCCCCATGGCCATGCCTGGGATGAGCTTCATTTCCACATGCCTGAACACTGGGTTGGCAGAACAGTGGGGACGGGAGCCAAAGTTCTGCTACATCATACAGCTATCGTGTCCCTTCTGAAGCCCACAGCCAAATGTCAGGGTCCTTCCTGTGCATTCTGATGTCTGCTTCTGTAGTACCGTAAATCTGTTTTCCTCAATGAACACTGCCTCAGTGTTGTTGTTGTTGTTAGGTGCCATCAAGTCGGTATCCGACTCATAGCGACCCTCATAGGGTTTTCAATGGCAGACTGTTTCGGGATTGCCTTGGGAGTGGATTGCCAGGCCCTTCTCCCATTTTTGCGGTGCTGGGATTTGAACTCGGGACCTCAGAGACTGCAGCGCAGCGCTCTACCCACTGAGCTAAATCCCAGCCCCTGCCTCAGTGAGTCAAGGCCAAATCTCCAAGCCAGCTCCCACTTGCTGCCCTCAGCTTGGCACCCACTCACAGTTCCCGTTGCTGCTGTTTACATCTGCTCCCGGGCTTTTTCCTTCCTCTAGGGGGCGTACTGCTCAGGGTCAGCTCCTGGATCATTCCTGGGAGGAGGCCTGGGAGGCAAAATCTCTCCATCCTCCATCAAAGAGTTGTTGTTGTTGTTGTTGTTGTTGTTGTTGTTGTTGTTGTTGTTGTTAGGTGCCACTGAGTCGGTTTTGACTCGTGGTGACCCTCATAGGGTTTTCTTTGTTTTCCCCAGTACTGGGAGTTGAACCCAGGGCCTCACACTTGCATGATTTGCAACTGCTGGACCACTGAGCTGCATCCCCAGACAATTTTTTTATTTTTTTACTTTTTTTGAGGCCACGTTTCACTAAATTACCCAGACTGCCTCTGGTCTCGAACTTGCAATCCTCCTGCCTCTGCCTCTCGAGTTGCTGGGATTACAGATGTGTACCACAGCGCCTGGCCCTCATAGGGTTTTCAATGGCTGACTGTTTCGGGATTGCCTCGGGAGTGGATTGCCACATCCTTTGCCCCATCAAAAAGGAGGCTTTATTTAATATCTAGTTGTTTCCCGGTGAGAGAATCCCCTGGAATATTTCAGCCTCACACAGTCAGAACAGAAGTCTGATCTAGGACTTAAAATTCATTCTGATTGTGAGGTTTAACATGCAATCATAGTCCCAATATGGCACCCCTCTAATTTTTAAGAAACATGCCTACCTCCCCGCCACACACAAATACTCTGCCTTCACATCGAAAACAAACCAGATGTGGGTTTAAGCATCCTTCTTTCCATTGCTGACATTCCTGGAGATAAATTTCCCCAAGAGCATGGAAGGATACTGGGAAAATGTTGTTGTTAGGTGCCATCGAGTCGCCATCCAACTCGTAGCGACCCTCATAGGGTTTTCAATGGCTGACTGTTTTGGGATTGCCTCAGGAGTGGATTGCCATGTCCTTCTCCCATTTTTGTGGTGCTGGGAATTGAACCCAGTGCTGGGAATTGAACCTGGGACCTCAGAGACTGCAGAGCAGTGCTCTACCAACTGAGCTAAATCCAAGCCCACTGGGAAAATGGTAGGTTCTAAAACATTGGTCAAAAGCAACTGTTCTCAATCCCACCGACTGGTTAGAATTACTTAAGGAACTTTTGAATTTCCTGTGTCCAGGCAGCACCCCAGGTCAGAACCTGTGAGAAACAGGACCCAAGCCTCAAGATCTGGATTGCAAAGATAAATGATTCACAATCTCGGTCCTGGACAAGCTCACAGACCAGATAAGCAGACTATCAAAAGGATGTGACATCACCCATACTAAAGAGCTGACAGGGATCAGAATGTGCCACCCCAAAGGATCCTGCTTTGCCATTTGGATTATTTCCAGCTGAAGCAATCGAGAATCCACAGCTGCAGAAAGGAGCCTTCCTGGAGATTTTCTTATCTGACTAAGAGCAGAAACTTCCAAGAAAGGAGGACCGCCATAAATCCCCCTCTCTGCAGGAGTTTTACAGCTGCAGAGATGAAAAGCCAGCACCAAGATGAGTCTGCAGAAACAAACCTTATGAAAATAACCCTTATCTGCCATGAGTTCCCCCATATATTTATCTTCCCACACTTTACTGCCCCCAAAAGCTTAAACCCCCCCCTTCCTTTGTCTATTCTCATCTCCAGAATTTATGCCCCTTTGTTAAACTGATATATAGGATTCCAATCTCACTAGCTCTTTGAATTTTCACTGCTTTCCTGTGAAGCCCCTATGCACATAAAAATATTAACATCAATAAAGAAATGCATGGCTTTTCTCCTGTTAACCTGGCTTTTGTCAGCATAATTCATGGGCCCCCAGTCGCTGAATCTGAGAGAATAGAGGAAAAGCATTTTTCCTCCCCTAAAGAGTTGCACATATGTATTAGGAGCAGAGAAAAGGAAGTGTTTATTCCTTTCAAGAGACAACAGAAAGAGGGCCAGGGACAGATTCATAGAGGGGGCGGGGGGAGGAGCTACCTGTCCTGTGCCTGGAGAAACAAATAGGAATTTGCCAGATGGGAAGAATTATCTCCAGGCAGAGAGAACAGCAGGTACAAGGCACATAGGCGGGTACACCAAGCAGTTCTCTTTTTCTTTCTTTTTTCCAGTATTGGTGAGTTGAACAAAGGGTCCCATGCACGCTTTTGCAAGGGCTCTACCACTAAGCTGCATCTCCAGCCCATTGTTTACTTTTTGTTTTAAGACAGTGTCTCCCTAAATTATGCAGGCTGCCTTGGGCCTCAAACTCGCAATCCTCCTGCCTCTGCCTCCTGAGTCGCTGGGATTACAGGAGTGCATCGCTGCAGGGGCAACACCAAAATTTCCATCTGGGTAGAGAACAGGCTATTCATTGAAAAACCTCTGTAAAAGACACAAAGTCATGATCAAGGAGCTCAGACTTTATTCAGAAAGCTGTGGGAACTCAGGGGCCTTGGCACATGCCTGTCTCAAAATAAAAAATCAAAAAGGAGCTGGGGGTGCAGCTCAGTGGTGGAGCACTTGCTGAGTGTATGTTAGATCCTGGCTTCAGCCCCTAGGACTGAAAAAAAAAAAAAGAAAAAACAGGCAATGGAAGAAGTATTGATGGATCCATGTTGCTCTTATCACAAAATAGACTATGGTTTGGGATGTGTAATGAGACCATAAGGGCTGGGATTTAGCTCAGTTGGTAGAGCGCTGCGCTGCAGTCTCTGAGGTCCCGAGTTCAATTCCCAGCACTGCAAAAATGGGAGAAGGGCCTGGCAATCCACTCCCAAGGCAATCCCGAAACAATCAGCCATTAAAAACCCTATGAGGGTCGCTATGAGTCAGATACCGACTCGATGGCACCTAACAACAACAACAACAGCAATGAGACCATAGGGCCAGGCTACAAACTTCTAGGCAAAGGGTGTCACTGGCCCTGAACAGAATGGAGCCCCAATATCCATCTTCTTGGGAAGTCCTAGGACAGGACTTTGAGGTTTGTGTGAGGCCAAAGGGAAGGGAGGTCTCTAGAGATGCTTGGGCTGGGATTTAGCTCAGTGGGTAGAGCACTACGCTGCAGTCTCTGAGGTCCTGAGTTCAATTCCCAGCACTGCAAAAATGGGAGAAGGGCCTGGCAATCCACTCCCAAGGCAATCCCAAAACAGCCAGACCTATGAGGGTCGCTATGAGTCAGATACCGACTCGACGGCACCTAACAACAACAACAACAACAAGAGGTACTTAGAGACACACCCTGCAGGGTCCATGTGGTCCTCTGTGGCCACGGCCAGTAGAGCACAGTCTCCAAGAGTCCACCGATCATGGCCAGTAACAGTGCGATCGGCTCCTCACTGTTTTCCCTTGTTTTTCCCATTGCATTCCCATGAAAAAGTCTTGTTGAGTGTTTGCACACTAGTCCTAGTCTCAGCTGTGAGATGGGAAATGAAACACAGGCTCTGGGCCTCCAAGAAGCAATAGGGAAATGGAGCTATTAAAAGCCCATGGAGCTGGCAGCCATGATGGATGGCCTCCCCAGCAACAGGCTGAACCTCAGGAACAAATGACCTCTCCGTTCCCCGAAGAACCTCCTCATGCCTAGGCAGACCAATGAGATTTTATTAAGAGAGCCGGGGTATGGGCCAAGGACTCCAGGGACCACCTCAGACAAGAGATGGAAAGGAAGAGAGGAGAGAGATTTAGGAGGATGTAATAAAGTGGGCCAGCTGCTAGGAGCAGGGGAGAGTAACAATCTTGCAAATGAGAGGAAGGGAGCCTGCCTAAGAAGCAGCAGGGAATGCTCCTGAGAGTGGGCTGGGAAAGGATGGAGTCAGCCAGGGTGCAGCCGGGCCTGGCACACAGTGCCAGTCTTAAAATGTGAGGGTGCAGACTTGGCAAGAAATAGAGGGCTCCATGCCTGTGGAATGAGGACAAAAGCCATGCCCCGTCTAGATCTCTGCCTGGTCTCAGCTTGCTGCTGAATATGTGTCTAATGAATGAACAGGAGAAAAGGTAACCTAATAGAGTAGCTGGGATTTAGCTCAGTTGGTAGAGCTCTGCGCTGCAGTCTCTGAGGTCCCGAGTTCAATTCCCAGCACCACAAAAATGGGAGAAGGGCCTGGCAATCCACTCCCAAGGTAATCCCGAAACAATCAGCCATTGAAAACCCTATGAGGGTCGCTATGAGTCGGTATCCGACTCGACGGCACCTAACAACAACAACAACAATAGAGTAGCTGATGAAACAGAATCCATCTGGCATAATGCACTTGCTCCGTGATACCAGTCAGGATTCAAACCCAAATAGTCTTGGTCCAGATCCTGTGTTCTTCCCACCCCAATCTTCCAAGGCATCAGGGGGACTTGGGAGTTTTAGTCTTTCCATTTTTTTTGGGGGGGGGTGCATCTCAACTTTTGATGTGTTCATGAGGACCCCATGCCCCATGCTACGTGACAGACATGGTATCAGTACGAGGAAATGGAGACACAGGAGGGCCAAGCATCCACACGGATGTGAAAATGAATCCACCCCCTCACTGCCCTATTGCAAAGCCTGTGTTCTTTGTGCCACAAGAGGCTTCCTTAGTCGTCATTTCCACAGCCTCGGTTTCCTCATCTGCTCACTGAAGACACCACGGGGCTGCCTCACCAGGCTGCCACGCCAGCTGAGGGTGACTGTGCACAGAGCACAGGCTCCTGCCGATGGTCAGTCCTCACTGGAGACCCAATGACAGCCCAAAAGATCCCACGTCCTCATCCCCAGAAGCTCTAGATGTGTTTGGTTTCATGGCAAAAGGGGCTTTGCCAATGCAGTTATATTGAAGGCTTTGTGATGGGTCCAGATTATCCTGCAATATTCAGATGGGCCCAATATACTCTCAGAAGTTCTTAAAAATTAGAAGATGAGGAGGAGAGAGAAAGGGAGGGAGAGAGCAAAAAGAGAGAGAGAGAGGGAGAGAGAGAGAGAGAGAGAGAGAGAGAGAGAATGAATACAAACAAAACAATAGAAGAGAATAAGAGAGTCAGAGAGAGAACCCTGAAAGACAAAAGAAGGACTGGAGCCAGGTACAATGCAGCTGGCTTTGAATGGGGAGGATCGTCTTGGGTACAAGAAGGCCAGCATGTCCCTTGTCCACCCTTGCAGGGAGCCAAGGCCATAAGTAACCTTTTACAAGATACCCTGATGGAAAAGTGCAGGATGTGGTGAAAATAGCAGATGTTGAGTCACAGGGCATTGTGACCTTTGAGCTGAGATTACCACCTGATAGCGGTTGTCAGGGTTACAGGAAGAACTGAAGACTTCTGGAAAGTCCCTGACCTTTGTAACATTTTGGTACCTCCCCCTCCCATGTGTATGTAAGCTACAGCAAAAAATTAAAGACTTTGGAGCTTGATCAGACAGCTTGTCTTGCTCTCGTTCTTCATGTCTCTTGTCTCTCCCATTCATTCGCCCCCTACTCCAGGTCCCTGTTGAAAGACCCCGCGGGTCGGGGCGCACCCTGCCACCCCACTGCTCATGAGGCTCAGCCTGAAGGACGAGGACAATGCAATGGGCCTCTATGGAAACACCAGGCTGTCATCCCCGGCCGGCAACAGCCCAGCTACCAAAGGGAAACAGCAAATGCCCAGGTGTGTGGCCTGGCACCCCCGCTAGCACTCCCATCTCCCCACAATCCTAGCAGGGGAGTCTGTCCAGACCCCACTTTCCAGAGAAGTGATGTGAGGTGTGTGGAAGCTCTGAGAGGCAGAACTGAACCTTGGCCTCCTGCCCAGCGCCCATGGCCAGCACTTCCAGCTTTGCCTTGTGCTGAGACACCCGTCCAGACACCAAGGGCTGGGGCGTGATTTTCAACCATCCCAGAGGAGGATCCTAGCAATTCTAGTCCTTAGTGTGGCTCCCCAAACATCTCCACCTCTCCTCCCTTCAGGGGACTCCATGGACACAGGCATAACAGTGTGACTTTCCTGGAGCAAGGAAATAGGAGCAGAGGTTTCTTGCCTCGTTTCCAGGAGAAAAAATTAAAGACCCGTACACGTGTCCCCACATCCTTGCTCACCTTGGAGGCCGTGGCAGCACCTGTCAAGATATGGCACAAAATATGAGGGTATTCCATGCCACCAAGCTGCACATATGAAAATGGTTAAGATGATAAATCTCAACATGTATGTTGTTGTTGTTAGGTGCCCTCGAGTTGTGTCCAACTCAGTGACCCTTTTCAATGGCTGATTTTTTCGGGATTGCCTTGGGAGTGAATTGCCATGTCCTTCTCCTGTTTTTGTGGTGATGGGAATCGAACTTGAGACCTCAGAGACTGCAGAGTGGCACTCTACCAACTGAGCTAAATCCCAGCCCTATCATGTATAGTGTGCCATAATGAAATGGAAGTGGAGGAAAAACCAAAGGGCCTGCCTTAGCCTGTGTCCCTGGGGAACCCCAATCAGCAAAGGCCCCTGGCCATGCAGCATGAGCTAGACATTAGCTTTGGTTGTTGATCCACTGACATCTGGGGGTTGTTTCCACAGTTGCTGTTTTATGGAACTTGGGGTAGCTTTAGCTTCTGCAAACTCAACTGTTCAGGCACAGTTAACACTCTTACTGTCAAACTCTACTATTTATTAGGGTACCTAGAAAAAACTTACTAAAGGAGACCAGCTTTTGGGGGGTTCAGTTTCTTCCTGACAGTGTGTGTGTCTGAATTTCAAATCATTCCAACAACAAAAAGCACAAGCAAATAACTAGTTGGACATTAAGCCCTACTCACATTGCATTCCAGGGCTCTCAAAACTCCCATACCTACGCATGTGACGTGACTCACAAGATGACCCTCAGCTAGAAATCATCTGTTATCACCCCCATCCAACAGCTGAGACCACTGGGTCCTTGAAGTGAGGGAACTTGGACTAGAACTCAAACTCTGGGGTCCCAGGGCCCCTCCTTGCCCTAATCACAGCGACTACCACATGGATTATGTTTCCAGCTCATTTGTAAACATGAGCGTCCTGTCGTTAGGGTAAGATGGCCAGCGTAAGAACCGAAAGTGCTCTACGCCAAATTACACCAATATATTGCAAAGCTTAGCATAACATTACACATAGCTCATTGAGCCGGGGCAGTTTGTTTGCAGGGGAAGCAAGGAGATTTTCTGCATAATGTAGCCATGTGGTTGGTAACTGCAGCCACCGAAATAAAAGATGGGGTTTGAGGGTGGGAGCTTCCTTTATGGACAAGTAGCAGACCCTAATGAAATTGCATTTTGGCTCTATCATCAGCCTCCTGAGAAAATTCCCTGCAAGGTTTTCCATTTGAATCCTGGGCATATTTATGAAGATCAAAGCGATGGCTTTTTAAAATTAATTACATGAACGTGTAGCTCACCAACACGGAGTGAAAGGCGGGTGTTGTGCCCCCGTGCCTTGTTACAGCTGTACGTCGCACACATCAAAAGCCCAGGACACTGGGGACAGCGCGTTCCCGCTACATCAGCCCCCAAGCGGCGGGGACAGACGTGGAAAGCGTATAAAAGATCTCCGCTCCAAGTTGTTGTGACAGCTTAATTGTATTACAGTGCTCGGCTAATTCCCATGTATTTGGCTTTTTCCTTCGCACAAATGCTGGCCCCCCAAGCATCGCTATTACCGCGAGAATTAAGATTCACAACTTTGATGGGTCCTCTCGCTCCCTCTAATGCTACCCCTGCTCAGAAGCCCTGGTAATTGTTCCGTGCTGATCAGGACTTCCCACTAGCCCTCGGCCTGCTGAGCCCCGACAGCAACTAACTAATTGCAATTAAAATCTGCCACGTGAGTGGCAGAGAATAACATAAATTAATCAGTACATTAGCGGAATTACATTTAAATGTTCAAATGTGCATCCAACGTGGTGGGACGTTTTAAATTATAAAGCAAAGTACTTCATTACGGATGCTGATATTTTAATGAGGAAATGCGGTGTTTGGTTAAATGGGAGTACAATGTAGAGACTTCCTTAAAATTAGCATCAATGATGCATTTTAATTCAAAAAAACAAGTTGTGGTCTGTGTAATTCCTGCATATCAATGTGGAAAAATTGCCTGGAGCTGTGGAAACAGTTGAACATCTCGTTCTCTGAAGAATTAATAATTTTGGCTGTACTAACTAGCACTTTATGTAAATTGTCAGATAAATCACAGCAATAAATACAGGTTTTAGGAGAACAAAACAGTATGCTTGTCCGTAATTTATTCACTCATCAATTCATGTATACCAAAGCTAAAGGATATGAAAGATTCAACATACCAGGCAAAAAAAAAAAGAAGCTAAAGGATATGAAAGATTCAACACACCAGGCAAAAAAAGAAGAAGAAGAAAAAAAAGAAAAGAAAAGGGAAAATATCTTCTATAGCTGCAGGGACTACAGAATAAAGGTTCCATCCAATTTTATTAAAAGCTTACATATAAAAATCACTCCACAGATAAATACAGACGCTAGATTAAAATTTTTATCATCTGTTTTCAAGTATATACAAACTTTAGAAATTAATAGATATACTAGATTTTGGGGGTGCCATCAAGTCGAGTGTGACTCATAGAGACCCTCATAGGGTTTTCAATGGCTGATTGTTTCGAGGGGAATAGATTGCCATATACTTCTCTCATTTTGCAGTGCTGGGGATTGAACCTGGGTCCTTGGAAAGTGCAGAGTGGCACTCTACCAAATGAGCTAAACCCCAGCTCCCATCTGCCTTATGTTGTTATTGTTAGGTGTCGTCAAGTCAGGTCCGACTCATGGAGACCCTGCGTACAACAGAACGAAACACTCCCGGACCCTGTGCCATGCCTGGCACTATTGTCAGTGCTTCTCTGCTATTCATAGGGTTTTCAATTGTGGATTGTTTTGGGAGTGGGTTGCCAGGTCCTTCTCCCTAGCCTGCAGCACCCCAGGTGGCCTCCCATCCAAGACTGACCAGGCTGACCTTGTTTAGCTTCCGAGATCAGGTGGGATTAGATCCCAGGTTGCTATAGCTGCAGACCATCTGCCTCATAGGACTGCCATATGGATTAAATGAATTTATGAATACACACAAATACCCACAAATATATTGATATGACTTGGCACCCTGACCGGTATGAAAACACTTGCTCATTTATTTGCACAACCATGGACAATGCTGAATTTTGCCCAACTCTGGTAATCCCAAAAAACAGAGTGGGTAAGAAATCCCCTCCCCCTTTTGTGTTCTGGAAACGAGCTGCCTGCACAAACCCCGCTTCAGCCCACAGAACTTAATAACACTCCTGGGTGCTTCTCGTGTTCCCCTAAATAAGACCAGACACAGAGTCACAAGTCCCATTCTTGCCCATGTAAAATACCAGCTGAGCTGGGCATGGTGGTGCACGCTTGCAATCTCAGCACAGGAGAGGCTGAGGCAGGAGGATCGTGAACTCCAGACCAACCCAGGCCACATAGCAAGCCCCTGTCAAGAGCCTCCCCTTCCCAGACCCCTGAGACTCCTGAACCTGGGACCCCCTCAGCCTGAGCAGGGCACAGCACTCTTTTTTTCTTTTTCTTTCTTTTTTTTTTTTTTTTTTTTTTTTTTTTTTCGGCACTGGGGGCCAAACCCAGGACCTCGTGCCTACATGCTCCACAAGTGCTGGACCACTGAGCTGCACCACAGCCCATCCTTTCTTACTTTTTTTTTTGAGGCAGAGTCTCGCTAAGTTACACAGACTGCCTCTGGTCTCGAACCTGCGATCCTCCTGCCTCTGCCTCCTGAGCCACTGGGATTACAGGCGTGCGTCACCACACCTGGCTGCACAGCACTCTTGAGAGCAGGTTGGTCTCAGGGTCAAAGGTTCCCTGATTTACCATTCCATCACCCCCCACACTGGATCCTCCCAGCCTCGTTTTCCCCTCTCTGTGAAGCAAAGCCCTTTCTGCCTCACTCTGGAGCCACCTGCGGACCTTGTTGCAGGAGCCCCCTCCCTCACAATACTCCTCTGAATAAAATCTCTCCTTCCCGAGTACAGATTTGTTCTTCATTTGACACCATCAATAGCCGGTGGCGTATAAGTGCTGTGGCCCTAAGCATCATCAAGGTCCGTGTGAAATGCCAGGTGCTGTGGTGCTCGCCTATAATCCCAGCAACTTGAGAGGCTGAGGGTGGAGGATCGCAGGCTAGAGGCCAAAGGCAGCCTGCACAACTTAGCAAGACCTTGCCTCAAAATAAAATAAATAAATAACGAAAAAGAGGCCGGGGGTGGCTTTAGTGGTGGAGCATTTGCCTAGCATGTGCAAGGCCCTGGGGTCAACCACCATCCCACCAAAAAAAGAAAATGCAAACAACACACACAAAAAAAATCTATATAGACATTGGGCTGGGATTTAGCTCAGTTGGTAAAGCGCTGCTGTGCAGTCTCTGAGGTCCCGAGTTCGATTCCCAGCACCGCAAAAATGGGAGAAGGATGTGGCAACCCACTCCTAAGGCAATCCCGAAAACAATCTGCCATTGAAAACCCTATGAGAAAAAAAAAAAAAAAACCCTATGAGGGTTGCTATGAGTCAGACATGACTCTATGGCAGCTAACAACAACAACAACAAAAGAAAACCCTATGAGAGTCACTATGAGTCGGACACAACTCGATGGCACCTAACAACAACAACAATATAGACATTGCATTATATTTCATATGAAGTAAGCTTACTAAATTCCAGAATGAACCAAGGCTTTTGGAAGTGAAGTTGGACAACAACAGGATTTCTTTAAGATACTCTCAGAGTAAAAAGCTTACCATGTCATTAGCCTGCAAACACAGCAGCCAGGTAATTACACCTAAGCCACACAGCCTTCACTCAACAAAGTGCTGAGTCTGGTCTGAACAGAGCTTTAGTGAAGAGTCAATGCATCTGTCTCCTCTACAGCTCCAATAATGAGTTTTGAAGGTCAGGAAGGAAAGGAGACACGAGGGGGCTTTGTGTGTTCATATGGCAGTGCTCTGAAGCAGGTGTAGGAACCATAACAGTGACAAAGGCTATCGCTTCTGCATGGCCTCACGTCTACCTTGTAGTATTAGTTACTCAGCCTGCCTTCATGTCTGCATTCAGGAATACGTTTGTATGTATACTTTATATTTTCACACGATGCACAAATATCTATAAAAACATTCTCAAAAAGCAACTGGGCTACATATTGAGACCCTGGTGTTTTTGTTGTTGTTTTAAAGTGCTATTTAGCCACTGAAAACCCTATGAATAGCAGAGAAGCACTGACACAGTGCCCAGCATGGCAGGGTCAGGAAAATCACAAGGAGTCACATAATTTTCTCAGCCTACTAATCAGAATCCCCCACAATCTGTCAGCCTGTTTTGCTGTAGGGGCTTGCCTGTTGCTATGGTGCTGAAAGCTATGCCACTGGTATTTCAGATACCAGCAGGGCCACCCATGGTGGACAGGTTTCAGCTGAACTTCCAGACTAAGACAGACTAGGGAGAAGGACCCAGCAGCCCACTCTCAAAACAATCAATCATTGAAAACCCTATGAATAGCAGAGAAGCATTGTCAAATATAGTGCCAGAAAATGAAACCCCCAGACTGGAAGCCATCCAACTAGGGAAGAGTTGCCTCCTCAAAATTAAGTCGAATTTAATGGTAGGAATGGAGTAAAGCCCCTGAGACCTCCAGTTCCTGATGTAGCATGACTCAATATCAGAAGAAACAGAGTGGCTGCAACAATGGGCTCAAACATAAAAAGACGATGCACATGGCACAGTGTTGGGTCGTGTTTTGTTCTGTATAGATAGGTGGCTATAAGTTGGAATCAACTCAATGGCACCTAACAACAATAAGAACTAATCAGAATAGAAGGGGCTATCTCTTCCCAAATTACAACAAGAAGCCAAAAGGGAACAGAAGCCAAAGCTAAGAATGTTATTCTTGTGGTAACTTGGAAGTCAACTGTGTCTGCTGGCTTGGGCTCGATAATGTTATCTCATTTTTCCATGAGACTATATTCATTACGGGTATCATTTCTCACTAAGAGCAAGAAATGATATTGAGTGAAGACAAAGTAGGTCAGCAAAATTGAAAATGGATAAGTCTTGGTGCAGGTTATCTTTGCTCATCTTTCCAGTGGAAATGTTGTATCACATACACTGTTTTAATGAGTCAAAACAAAGCCCTGTGCTGGAAAAGAAACAAGGGAAGAAAGACCACCAGGTTCCGTTCTCAGGGCTTATGAATACAACAGGAAAGACTGGACTGAGAGCTTCAGTATGTAGTGATAAACTGGCTCCCAGCAGCAAAACAGGCAAGCAGTGGGTCAGAATCATATACACAAACAAAGAGACTTTTGAGTGGCGGTATGTGGTGGCGAGGAAAGCAGAGCTTCAAAACATCCTATTTTAACCTCTTCTCAATAATGAAAGTTATCCTTCCTGTAGGCATTTTGTGAAGGCAGTAATATTCATTTTTTCCCTTTTCCTTTCGTTCTTAGTGGAACAGGTCGACTGGCTTCAGAGAGAAAGAGCAAAGATCTCAGACCCCACCCAAGATGGAAGAAGGTTTCGGGACTCCTACTTTCACCAACCAGGCAACATAAAGGTCCCCAATAACCCACAAAAGTGCAGGCTGTCCTAGTGACATTCAAGACTCCGATTCTATGTCGTTAGGTCATTTATTTGTCTCATTTTTATTTTATTGATGAAGGCACTTAATGCTATGAACTTCCCTCTTAAAACTGCCTTTGCTGTATCCCATATGTTTTGGTATGATGTGTTTCCGTCGTCATTTGATTGTAGGAATTTTTTAAATTCCAATTTGATTTCATCCACAATCCATGGGTCATTCAGTAATGAATTA
>VMDO01024720.1:0-29285 GCA_007922755.1 Pedetes capensis | reverse complement strand
GGGGGAAAAGAGAAAGGAGGAGGAGAGGGAGGAGGGGGAGGAAGGGGAGAAGGGAGGAGGAGAAGGAGGAGGAGAGGGAAGAGAAAGAGGAGGGGGGGAGGGGGAGGAGGAGGAGGACAGGAGGAGGAGGAGGTAAAGAAAAAACTACAACAAAACCTTGTTTTATCAAGGAGTTTCTTCCAGATGACTTCCCCCAAGTGGAAGATTTTTAGTAACATCAATGTTTTCTTTTGGTTTGCTTTGTTTTCATTTGCAGTCTATACAAAATTTCTGAACCAGAAAACAGTACTGGAGGAAATATTAAGGACTTATTTTACTCGAAAATTTCCATGAAATGTAGACAAAATTACATATTTAGCTTATTCTTTTCTTTCTAATGTGAAGTTTAGGAGTTAACTCTGTAAAATAAAAAAAAAAAAACCATGTCATTAAACTACTTTTTGTTTTTTTTGTGTGTGTGTGTGATACCAGGGGTTGAACCCAGGGATTCACGCTTGCATGCTCTGCAAGTGCTGGACCACTGAGCTGTGCCCCCAGTCATTTTTTTTTTTTCTTTTTGAGACAGGGTCTTGTTAAGTTATGCAGACTATCTCTGGTCTCAAAATTGCGATCCTCCTGCCTCCACCTCCCAAGCCGCTGGGATTACAGGTTTGCGCTACTGCGCCCAGCTAAGCTACATTTTTGTTTTCAAAATTTAATTTAGTAGAAGCCAGGCATGCTGGTACACTTTTTTAATCCCAGCACTCATCGAGTAGAGGCAGAAGGATCAAAAGTTAGGGTTGAAGGCCAGCCTGGGCTACATAAATGAGGTAGAGGCCAATCTAGGCTACATGAAAAAACCTTGTCTTAAACAAACAAAAAATTTTACTTAGTAGAACTTTGTTACCTTTTTAGGAAAAAGCGATATGCATTTTACCATCGTAAATGAATGGACTTATTTTCTCGTATATCTGTAAGGCAGACACAAATATTTATTATTATTAAATTTGTATACAGTATAATGACTTTCATTATGGGATTTTCATACAAGTTTATCATGTCCTTTGTATGTATTGTCTCCCTTATTATATCCCCATGTATATTTTCATCTTCACTCTCCTCCAATTATATTCCCCTTGTATTTTTCATTCTTAGATATACACATACACATACACATACACATACACATACTATTATTAAAGTAAATCAAGTTTCCATATGTGAACAAAAATGTGGTGTTTCTGTTTTTGAATCTGGTTTATTTCACTTAAAAGAATGGTCTTCAATTGCATCTATTTTTCTTGCTGTATAATTTTCCATTGTGCATATATACTGTGCCTGCAGCCATAGGTCTGTGGCATCCGATCCCGTCAGATCTCGGAAGCTAAGCAGGGTCAGGACTGGTTAGGACCTGGATGGGAGACTGCCTGGGAAAACCAGAAGCTGTAGGCTTGGGAGAAGGACCTGGCAACCCTCTCCCCCCAAAAAATCAATCTGCCATTGAAAACCCTATGAACAGCTGAGAACTACTGACAATAGTGTTTCCCCTGTTGTACAGAGGGATGCTATGAGTCGGCACCTCGACGGCACCTAACAACAACAACAATAACAAGAACATATATACTGTATTTTAAAAAACAACTTATCTGATGTTGGACATTTGGGTTAATTCCATAACTTTGGAATTGTGAATAGCACTGCAATGAAAAAGGAAGTGCAAGTGCCTCTATGATATGATGACTTAGATTCCTTTGGGTATATACCCAGCAGATTTATAGCTGGATGATATGGTAGCTCTACTTTTAGTTTTCTCAGGAAATTCCACACGGATTTCCATAAAGGCTGTACTAGTTTACAGTCCCAGTAGCAGTGTAAAAGGAGACTTTTTCCCTTGAATCTTCACCAGCATTTGTCTCTGCTTTTTTTTTGCTAATGCTTGGCATTCTGACTAGAGTGAGATAGAATGCCAGTGTAGTTTTGATTAGCATTTCTGTAATGGTTAATGTTGAAAATATCTTCACATATTTATTGATCATTTTTATTTCTTCTTTTGAGAACTACATATTCAGTCTCATTACCTATTTGTTGATTAGATTACTTGTTTTTTGGTACTTAATTTTTTGACTTCTCTATATATCCTAAATATTAATCCTCTGTCGGATGTATAGATGGCAAAGATTTTCTCCCATTATGTGGGGTCTCTATTTACTCTATTATTTCCTTTGTTTTGCAAAAGATTTTTAATCTCATTAAGTGCCACTTGTCAATACTTGATACAATTTCCTGAGCTATTGGAGTAATTTTAAGAAGGTGTTTTCCTATTCTTATATGTTAAAGCATGTTGAAGTGTGTCTCCTGTATTTTCTTCTAGTTGTTTCAGAGTTTCAGTTTTTATGTTAAGATCATTGATCTGTTGTGAATTGATTTTTTGTACAGGTGAGTGATATGGATCTACTTTCATTTTTCTACACGGGGACATGCAGTTTTCTCAGAATCATTTGTTGAAGAGGCTGTCTTTGTGCCAATATATGTTTTTAGTACCTTGGTCAAAAGTCAAATGTCTACTTACATGGGTTTATTTCTAGGTCTTCTATTCAAATTCATAGAGGCAAAAATATTTCTGAAATCTGTTCTAACTATTTTCTAACTGTTCTAATTTGTATTATCCAATAATACAAAACTCTTCTGAAAGCATAAACATATTTAATATTCATAACAAACCAGCTGAATTCATTAACATTGCATTCTTTTTTAAAAAATTGCATTTAAAATAATTGCATTCTTTTTTAAAAAATTGAAGTCTCCTGTGTCATTTCTCTGACTACATTTTCTCCTTTATTCTAGAGAGAGAATTATTTCCAGGATTTTTGTCATTATTATTCCTATGAATTTCCCTATAGTTCTCAATAAATTCCTATTTCTGTCCTAAACAATATATTGTTTAGTTTTATGTTTTGTTTATTCAATTTAGTGTGGATGATATTCAATGACTCCTTTTTTCCCCATATTGAGTTCCTAAATTTCATCTATATCAATTTATGTCACTGGTCACTTCAGCTGACTTCTTTATGTTACTGTAGAATAGGATACGTTCATCCATTTTGACATTTATATACTTCTTAAACATTTCTAGTATAAAGGGCAAAATTACAACAAATTTAGTTATAGACCTAACTGTCTTTATTTGTGATGCATGTATTGGGACAGCCTCCATTCTGCAAAATAGTAAGTGCTCCCTCTGGGCAATGGCAAAGGATTAAACAACAGGGAAAAACAAAACAAACAAACAAAAAAACTGGTTAATATCAAGTTACTTCAGGTCACTTTTCTGTATGGATTAAAGCACAGAGAATTTTCTTATTCTGCTGACTCAGATAGGGTGGAATCTTTTTTCAGAAAAAACTAATCTGTTTGGTTATCTTTCTGTTTCCTTAACAGTACAGTTTGACTATGGGGTATTGAGCATGAGTGTCTCTTTTGGTTTGATTTGGTTTGGCTTGATTTTGGGGGCCATGTGCAGTATCTTCACCCACAATGGTCTTCTATAATTTTATTTAGCATTAATTTCTTAGATAATATAAACAAAGCTTCCATTTGCGAATATTATTTTATAAATTCCTAGGCATCCATTTACCAAATGTCTAAGTTATTGGATATGTGTATGTTTTACTGAATGAAATGACAATAAATTGTTTACCAAGATAGTTGTGCAAATTTATTTCTCCCTTATATTGTATCTGTTTCTTTCACATCCTAATCAACACTTGTTTTTGTTGTTGTTGTTAGGTGCCGTCGAGTCGGTATCCGACTCATAGCGACCCTCATAGGGTTTTCAATGGCAGATTAGTTCGGGATTGCCTTGGGAGTGGATTGCCATGTCCTTCTCCTGTTTTTGTGGTGCTGGGAATTGAACTCGGGACCTCAGAGACTGCAGCGCAGCGCTCTAACAACTGAGCTAAATCCCAGCCCCGCAAAAATAGGTTTAATGCATTAGACACAAATGACAGGAGACCAGAAGAGTTGTGGCATGACATAAAAGATATCATTCAAGAAGGAAGCAAAAAGTTCTTAAAAATACAAGAAAAAAAGAAAATACCAAATTATATCTACAAAGAGATGCTGACACTTGCCCTCGAACATCGAGCAGCTAAAGCAAAAGGAAGACATTACGAAGTTAAGGAACTAAACAGAAGATTTCAGAAGGCAGCTTGAGAAGATAAAAACAAATATTATAATGACATGTGCAAGGAGCTGGAGGCAGAAAACCAAAAGGGAAGAACATGCTCTGTGTTTCTCAAGCTTAAGGGAGTGAAGAAAAAATTCAAGCCTCCAGTGGCAGTAGTGAGAGATTCTACAGGGAAAATATTAAATGATGCAGGAAACATCAAAAGAAGATGGGAAGAATACAGAGTCATTATACAAGAAAGAGTTGGTAGATGACCAACCATTCCAAGAGGTTGCATATGAAGAGGAACCACTGGTATTGAAAGACGAAGTGGAAGCTGCCTTGAAAGAACTGGCGAAACACAAGGCTCCAAGAATTGATGGGATACCAATAGAGATCCAACTGAATACCAAGGGGAGCCAAATGAATTTGCAAACTATCGGACAATATCATTAATATCACATACCAGCATTAATATCACAGACCAGCAAAATTCTACTAAAGATCATTCAGAAGCGACTGCAGCAGTATATTGACAGGGAATTACCGGAAAATCAAGCAGGATTCAGAAGAGGGCGAGGAACCAGGGACATCATTGCTGATGTCAGGTGGATATTAGCTGAAAGCAGAGAATATCAAAAAGATGTCCATCTATGTTTTATTAACTGTGTAAAAGCATTTTATTGTGTGGATCATAACAAATTATGGATAACGCTTTGGAAAATGAGAGTATCAGAACACCTAATTGTGCTCATTATAAATCTGTACATGAACCAGGAAGCAGTTGTTTGAATAGAACAAGGAAACACTGAGTGGTTTAAAGTTGAGAAAGGTGTGCTTCAGGGCTGTATACTTTCACCCTATGTCTTCAATTTACACGCTGAGCAAATAATCCGAGATGCTGGACTTTATGAGGAAGAACGTGGCATCAAGATTGGAGGAAGACTCATTAACAACCTGCATTATGCAGATGACACAACTCTGCTTGCTGAAAGTGATGAAGATTTAAAACATTTACTGATGAAGATCAAATATCATAGCCTTCAATATGGGTTAAGACTAAACATCAACAAAACAAAAATCCTTACGACAGGGTCAGCACGCAACTTCACAATAAATGGAGAAAATATTGAGGTTGTCCAAGATTTTGCTTTGCTTGACTCTGTAATCAACACCCGTGGAAGCTGCAATGAAGATGTCAAAAGACGCATTTTTCTAGGAATAGCTGTCCAAAAGGTCTCTTTAGAGTATTGAAAAGCAAAGATGTCACATTGAAGACGAAGGTGAGTCTGACTCATGCCATGGTACTTTCATTGGCATCATATGGTTGTGAAAGCTGGACTTTGAACAAGAGAGACAGAAAATTGATGCTTTTGAATTGTGGTGCTGGAAACGTCTATTGAATATACATGGACTGCCAAAAGAACCAACAAATCTGTCCTAGAAGAAGTGCAACCAGAGTGCTCCTTGGAAGCAAGAATGGCTAAACTGCTTCTTACATATTTCGGACATGTATTCAGGAGAGGTCAATTCCTAGAGAAAGACATCATGTTTGGGAGAGTGGCAGGTCAACGCAAAAGAGGAAAACTCTCCACCAGATGGATTAACACCAGATGGATTATCTGCAACAATGGGCTTAAACATAAATAAGATCGTTTGCCTGGCACAGAATTGGGAAGTGTTTCAATCTGCTTTACATAGGGTTACTATGAGTGGGACTCGACTCGACGGCACCTAACAACAACAACAAACATAATTAATAAATAATAATTTTAAGTCTAAATAGTTTGAAATAATAATAAATAATAATAATTTTAAATAATAATTTTAAGTCTACTACTTGAAATATATTGAGTATTTTTAGAAATCTGCTTCAATATCATATTTATGTTAAGAAGTGCACTTATTCACAATATTTTCTATACAAATCTAGTCATTTCAGGCAATATTTCCTATGACATGATAGATAAGTAAAGTTGATTATTAAATTGTCAGATAAAATTTTCTTTCAATTTGATATTACATATATATATTTTAAAAATGTATATTCCTACAAGCAATACTAAGTTTGATGTCACATTAGTAATTATTCTGGGTCACTTTTTTCTCAATTTAAATATATCACGGTAAAACAGAATCTTTTAGCATTGCCAATCCATACCAAATGGCATTTACACTATACTGAGTTTGGAGAAAATTAATACATAATAGAGTAATTTAAATTTTCAAATTATAGAAAAAGATTGCTTGACAGTAGTTATTACATGTAAATGACTATTATTATACCACACAACCACTTTGGAAATTGGGACTAGCTAAAAGGTCATGTTTGCATATCAGATGTGCAGAGCAAGACACTAACTTTTTTTTTTTGAGTGTAGCATAAAAATTATTACATGTTTTATATTTTTTCTTAGATTTTTCACTTAAATATTTAAAAGTTTAAGCAATATTTTTTAAAGATCCAAACATGTTCAGGTTTGATAGAACCTAAAGATAAAGTGACAGACATATTTATTGATCTACTTAGAAGTTTGGGAACAAGTCTGATTTATATGTGTCATTTGACTGAAAAGAATGAAATGTCATCCAAAATGACTTATGTTTTTCAGTAGTAATTTTAATTGTTTCAAATAAATTATAGTCTCAGTAATATAGTTTTTCTTTCAGTAAAATGGTCTTAGTAAATTCTTTAGTATACATGTGTCTTGTTGAAATGACAAAATATTTTAAGAATAGAAGTTATATTTTACATTGATATTCTAGTGTATAAACATTACTTGCTTGCTTATTTTCAAACTTCTCATGACTATTACACAATTCTAATTTTTTTCTCCCTTTATTGGTAAATGATAGTGGGGTACAGAGTAATATGTTGTTGTTAGGTGCCCTCAAGTCATGTCTGGCTCATAGCGACCCTCATAGGGTTTTCAATGGCTGATGAAGCTTTGGCTTTTTCCATTATGCAACTATTATATCACTTTTGGTTACACTTTTATCAACTTACAAGGTTTGTGGAAAACTTTAGTATAACTCTGGTGAAAATGAAATGTAAATTTTACTTTCTTCCATGTAGAGTAAACAAATCTAAGAAAACTACTTTATAACACAATTTGTTTGAATAAAGAAGGCACAACCAAATTTTAAGACTTAAATTGTTTTCATGAATGTAAATTTCTGATTAACAAAGACTTGGTATAAAAATTGTTTATATGACTCTATATTGTTTAGATTATGAAAAACTATTACTATTAAATTATTAGATGTATTACCATATGGAAAATAAATCTACTTTTTTTTCAGGGAGACAATACAAGGTTAGTGAAAATTACATTTTTTCTGATCCATGATAATTTTCTAATAAGATCATAATCATGTGACACACTTTTATCTGAGTATTTGAAATGCAGATGATGGTTCACCATTGTTGTTAGGTCAGTATAAGTCTGGTTGGTTCACCATACCAATCTCTAATTACATTCATTCAAAATATTCTGGCCAATCTCTGGTGTGTCAAGTAAAGATCTTGGAAGATATCTCTTTCTTGCACCAAGGAAAAAGCTGAATAAACTGAAAACCTAAAACTCTTCTTCATCCATCAGAAGATTGAAGTCAGAATGCTAAGATCTACCACTAAAACTGGAGATACACTAATGAGGTTTTGGTTAACTGGACAAGAAACCTGGGACTAAAAGTCAGATTCAGGACACTACCAGATCAGGAGAACTTTAAACTACACTATACTAAACTAAACTAAATTTTAAGCTAAAAACTTAAAGTGAAGCAGACTTTAGAGAAAGGAAAACTATCAGGGTTAAAGAGAGGTATTACATAATGATAAAAGAACCACTTCTCTAAGAAGATAATATTCATATTGCATACATTTACATCAGAGCATCAAACTGTATATTCATGTCCTTCTCCCGTTTTTGCGGTGCTGGGAATTGAACTCAGGACCTCAGAGACTGCAGAGCGGTGCTCTACCAACTGAGCTAAATCCCAGCCCCAGCAATCCCACTACTTGAGATTTAGCTAAGTGTGTTAAAATCTTAATTCACACAAAATTCTGCATACAAATGTTCATAGTAGCTTAATTTAACATTGCCATAGTTGGGAAGCAGCCAAGATGCCCTTCTATAGGTGAAAGGACAAGTAAACTGTAGTTCAACCAATCAATGAAATTACTAGTCAGCAATAAAAATCAATAAGCTTCCCAGTCAAGAAAATACAAGAGCAATTTTAGAAGTATATCTATAAGTGACAGAAGTCAATCTGAAATTGCTACATAGTGCTTGATTCCAAGTATGTGATATTCATCTAAAGGATCAGTGTTTACCAACAGTTTCAGGAAGAGGAATAACTGGATAGTTGGAACGCAGTGGGTATTCAGGACAGTGGGACTATTCTGTGTAATAGTCTGCAATTTTGAATATATACACTTTATATATTGGCTAAAACATTTATATTGTGCAAGATAAAGAAGGCATCTTCATGTAAATTTTGGACATTAGTTAATAAGGACTGTAATTGCAACAAATGTACCACACCAAATTCAGACATTATTATAAGAAACTGAGTATAAGATGAAAGAGGTGTATGAGAGCTCTTTATACTTTCAACTCAATATTTTTGTGACACTAATAACATTTCTGTAAATGTAAGATCTTTTAATAAAAAACACTATTGTCAAAAAGTATTTTATAATCAACAAATTCTTCAGACAAAATATAGCTGTCAGTTTCAAAATGTATGTCAACAAATCTATAGTTAATATATCAGTCAAAATATATAAAGCTTAAAATACATTTACAATTTTTCACTGAGGTTATCAAGCTACAATATTTGTCATACCACTGACCATCTCTATAAAGTATAAGTATATAATCACTCCAAGAATAAATGGAAATGCACTGAAAATTGAAATACTAAGCTAGTTAATTTTCTTTGATCATTTAAGAGTAAAGTTACACATGTAATTTATTTATTGAAATTAGACATTAGCATGTATGTTCTCCAAAATTAGTTATCTTTTCATAATCATAACATCTTCTCTAACATCATCTTATTTATCTTCTCCAAGAATCTGTTACTTCAAATGTTACATTTTTCAAGATCATCTAGATCATTCAAGATCATTGTTTTGTTTTCATTGCCTATTCTATGGCAGAATAATATAATGTCATGGCTTTTCCCTGTATTTCTAAAAGGTTCATTTGTCCGTTGAGACATTCATTTCCAGGCTTATGCAAGATGATGCATCATTCTATGTAACTCTTTTCTGTATATTTATAGGATCCTTTTTCCTTTATGATTCTTAAAAAGACTGTTAATTTTATTTATTTACAAGTATTCATTAATGATCCTTACTGACCACAGAAAAATGTTTATGTATTTATACTTGACTTTCATTTCATTTTTTTAGAAAATGTCAGACATTATATTTCAGAATATATTTAAATTTCACTTAAATATCATTAGATTTTTGAAATTACTATAAAATACATTGTGTTAGCTACAGGAAAAAAAAGCTGCTTAAATCCACATATTCCAATATTTCTCTACCAAATAATACAGATAAGAAAGAAAATAACTGTATTAAAATCATAATATCAAATTGGGCGGTGACATGGGAGGCTGAGGCAGGAGCATCAGAAGTTCAAGGCCAGAAGCAACCTGAATAACTTAACTGGAAAAATGGCCAGGGAAGGGTCTAGCCTTTTGGATCAGGAAGACTTTGGCCCTTGGAATTCTCCAAGCCTAAAAGCCCCCTCCTGTTATGTCTCTGACATTCAGCACAGACTCTGCCTAAATACAGTGAACAGAACATCTTGACATAGATAATACATAACCCTTTCCTGTCTCACAAGACTTTGGTTAATTTTTAAAATTTATATTAACCCTAGACTTCCCCTGACTCATAGGAATACTTAATGTTTTGATGAGCGCCTACTAAAAACAACTTGAGACCCTTATTCTGGGCTGCAGTGTTTCTGAAAAACATTGAGCCACCTTGATCTCTCTGACACTAACTCCTGGTGCCTGAGTGGTGAATTCTCCATCTAGTGACTTGTGCTGCTGTACAGGCACAACAAAATCAAAAACAAAACAAAACAAAAAAAATAACTTGCATGTGCAGCCCAGTGGTAGAGAGCTTGCAAAGAGGCTCTGGATTCAACCCTTAATCACGAAAAATAAATAAATAAATAAATAGCATCAGAATAAATTAAAAACTCAGAATGTTAAATATTAAAATAGCTATAAACTTTAAAACTTAAATTTAAAAAATATTGACATCCCCTTAAAATAGGAACACAATCCAAAAATTTGTAAGAAGTTCCTGCTAAGTGCAATTAAAGTTAATTCTTGTAGACAATTTTGCATTTAACACTTAATTTATTTGTGTACTCCTGTGCTATTTGTCTTACTAAATTTTATTTGTAGAGTAGTTTTATGTTCACAGCAGACCTGAGTGGAGATTAGACTGTCTTCATATTCCTGGTTTCCACACATGCACAGCTATCTCCGCTCTCCAAATCTCAAATTTAGTAGTCTGTTTGCATCTGGTACAATTCATGAAACTGTATCATTGTATCCTCTCATCCCTTTCTCTAAAAGTCCATGGTGTACATCCAAGGTCACTCTTAGTGTTGTACATTCTATGTTGATGTTATTAGGAGTTGTCAGTTTGGTCTGACTCGTAGGGACCCTCTATATGACAGAAGGAAACACTCCCCAACACTGGACTATGCCCAGCTCCAGGTCAGTGCTTCTCTGCTATCCATTGGGATTTTGTGGCTCATTGTTTCAGGAGTGGACTGCCAGGTCTTTTTCCCATTTTTGTGGTGCTAGGGATCGAATCTGGGTCCTCAAGAGCACAGAGCAGCACTCTATCTCCTGAGCTAACTCCTAGCACTGTGCATTTTATGGGTCTTAACAAATGTCTGTCAATGTCAAGCATCACTGTAGAACTAGTAAACAGAATCATTTCACTGCCCAAACATGCTCTTCTTGTTTCCAGTTCATCCCTCTCAGACTCTTGGAAATCACTAATTGTTTTACTGTCTACTTAGTTATTCCTTTTCCAGAATGTCATTGATTTGGAATCATATAGTAGATAACCTTTCACATTGGCTTATTTCACTTTGTAATGTTGATTTAACATTGCTCGCTGTCTTTTCATGATCTGGGATTTAATTTCTATTTAGTACTGAATAATAGGGCTGGGATTTAGCTCATTGCGTAGAGTGCTGCGCTGCAGTCTCTGAGGTCCCGAGTTCCACTCCCAGCACCACAAAAATGGGAGAAGGGCCTGGCAATCCACTCCCAAGGCAATCCCGAAACAGTCAGCCATTGAAAACCCTGTGAAGGTCACTATGAGTTGGATACCGACTCGACGGCACCTAACAACAACAACTGAATAATATTCAACTTTAGGGACACATCACAGTTTATCCATTTACCTACTGAAAGATATCTTAGCTGACTCCAAACATTGTCAATTATGAATAAAACTGTTATTATCATTAATGCGAAGCATTAATGTGGACTTAAGTTTTTATTTGCTTGAGTAAATTCTATGGACTATAATTGCTGTGACCATTTGGTATTTCAAGTCTTTTCAAAAAATAAATATCAGCATTGTGTTTGTATGTGCTACTTTTGTGAATTCTAATTCATTAACATCTTTAAAAACTAAACATTTTGGTGATCTGGGTATTAACTATTGATCTCAAAATGAATCTGAATATATCTGAATATATATCTGCTGCCATACCACTGTGGTGTCCAATATTGTCAGATCTTGGAAACTAAGCAAGGTCGGGCTTTGTTAGTACTTGGATAGGAGACAGCCTGTGAACACCAGGTAATGTAGGCTTGGGAGAAGAACCTGGCAACCCATTCCCCCCAAAATAATCAGTCATTGAAAACCCTATGAGTAGAAGAGGAGCACAACAGTAGTGTTTCACGTATTGTACATAGGGTTGCTGTGAATGAGCTATAAGGCCAGAGGCAACCTGCATAATTTAGCTGGAAAAATGGCCAAGGAAAGCTCTAGCCTTTTGGCTCAAGAAGACTTTGGCCCTTGGAATTCTCCAAGCCTAAAAGCACCCTCCTGTTATGTCTCTGACATTCAGCACAGACTCAGTCTACATGCAGTGAGCAGAATATCTTGATATAGATAATACATAACTCTTTCTTGTCTTGACAGCAACTAACAATAATTGTGTGTGTGTTTGTGTATTCTAGTCCCATATTTCTTGGTTTGTAAGAATATTATATTCCTGAATATATTTTATTTTTGTTTCTAATATGATAGAAAATTTTGTGAATTTTAACTTTTCCACTAATCTTACAAAATAACTTTATTTTCACTTTCAAACAAATATTTCAAACACTTCACTTTATTCCATGTTTTATGTGAGAAATTCAAACTGCAATTTAAGAATCAAACTTGACTTTCTCTTTCAAGCATCTGTTGATATGAAATAAACTTTATATAATTAATCACAATTAACTGATTAATTATCTGGTTCATGAAGTTGAAATTTTAAAAGTGCAAGTCACTTTTCCTTCTTGTGCAAGAAAACTTGTATTAGAAAGTTATGAAGTTAATTTAGTGTAACAGTTGTTTGACTGAAATGAAAGCTGACGTTCAAATATTTCTGTATGTACCGTTTGCAACTGCTTTGGTTAAAGTATTACACCTGAACAAACTCTGTTTTCTAAAATATCTATTTACTCTTAAAGTCAATCCTTATTTTTCTTTGAAAAAACTTCCCTTTCTGATTCTCAGTGGTCATTGACATTAGTATATCCTTCATGTTGATGTTATCATGAAAGTCAGTAAATATTGTAGGATGTGCATACTCACCAATGTAGCATTTTTTTTCCTTTAAACAACTACATCATTTTTATACTAATTCTCACTTAAAGAGTCTATTGTAAAGAATAAAAGTCATGAAATAAAATAAGGTGCTGTGTATTTTCAGTATATAGTCAACGTAAACACTGTAGCAGGCATATATATTCTGAGTTTGGATTCCTTAGCCTGTTTTCTGCATAGATTTTCTTAGAGCCATATTAGAAGTTCTTACCTTTCCTCCTGATCCACAATGACTAGCCTCCTTGAGGTTCTGTTCACATCTCAGACCATGGCACCACCATGACAACAGGGACCGGCAGAGGCAGTACCTTTTGGCCACCACCACTAGATATCTGAAGGAGTTGTTAGCAGCTCTACTCCTGTCCACATTAATCATCAGACTGTCCTTGAAAGGAAAATGTTCCTTTGCTTCAGCACAGGACAGAGTAAAAAAGGAAAGGAACATCCCTCGCATTAGAGATGTCTTAGATGAAGTTCTATTCATTTCATATATACCTTGCACACTGTAAGACCAAGTAAAAGGAAAGATAATGGAAATAAAAACTGGAGGTCAACAGAATCCTCACTCATTTGTTTTATCAGATGGAATAAAATTGCTACACGACTACAAAATTAAAAATCTACTACAAATGGTAAATAGGACTTGGGGTTGATGTACCAAGTCTGAAACAGAATCAAAGCAGACAAACTAGGTTGGTCAGTCTCTTTAGGTGTGTGTGTGTGCTTGTGATTTCCCCCAATTTGTAGACTGTTCAGCTTCCCTTTATGACACCTTTTGGACAAGTTATTCACCCTCTTTAAGTCCACTAGGCAGTGATTCTCAGCTGAGTGCAATTTGCTGTACAGAGGATCACTGGCAATGGTTGGGGATCTTTTGGTTATTGGTGCTAGGGGATTGTTACTGACATCAATAGGAGGAGGAAAAGGAGGCTTCTAAATACCTTGTATGCACAGGATAATCTCCCAAATCAAAGCATTACCCTCTCTAATATGTGAACTGTGCTGGAGTTGAGAACACTTCTCTAGACAGATCATAGTAGCCTTCCATACCTAACTGTTGATTTTGGAAAGACTATGACATTTCTGAAATTTTGAACTTTACAAGAACAAGATCACTTCCCTCAGATAATTTCTGCTTTAAAATATACATATTCAACACCACAGAAATATTAATTAACATTTCTGTCATTATTAGTGCACTAAAATTCCTTGTTTCCCATACAACTCATTCTTTGTGATAATTAGTTAACTTAATTTAAAAAAATTGTTTATCTTCACAGCACTTGGACTTTGTGTATAGAGAATGGAAATAAAACAAATAGTTTAAGGCCATTAAAGGTTATAAATATAAAATACCTTTCAAGAAACTTACTTTTAAAAATTACCTCATTAATCCTCACACTATGCCTGCAGAGTAGGCAGTAATAATTACTGTATCTATTTTACAGATGAACAAACTTGGTCACACAGAGGTTAATTACTTACACAAGTCTAATTTGAGAGTCAGTTACACAACTGGGAATAATATGCCAATCTCATAACTCCAAATTATAAAACTGTACATTTTTATTCTACAACAGTCCTAGTTCAAATATTAGATTTTTCATTATTGTGTGAGCAATTAAAATTTACTCTGTTCTCTTGGACTGATATGATACTTAATTTAGTATTTTATCTATTAGCTTATCATCTTTTCACCGAGTGGCTGTTAAGTAGCATTTATTGCACTAAGTGATGTAAAAATCTGAAAATCAGTGATTACAGGAGGGTTTGCAGTTCAACACGGTGTTGTTCTCCAAATTCATATTACATTTCTCTAAGGAAAAGTCTTCACAATCAGCAAGATGGTCCTACATGTGATATTCACACTTGCAAATCTCTGGAAGATTTGATACATGGAATTTCTTTTTCTCTTTCTGCATGAGTGTAGGTATTTGATAGATGCAGCTGACATTTGAAATACTCATTGTTGATATGTTGTCTCCCTTTATAAATGAAAGTTTCAGAAGGAAAAGTTGTCTATTAGCATGTACTAGCACAGCCTCTTCAACGTTCAACATCTAGTTGTAATAAAAAATCAGAAAAGCACCTGACACTTAAAACAGTGTTGTTGTTATAATCACTATTGTGTATTGTTATAATTACTATTCCTTAGACCAGTACCTGGCTTAATGAGCCAAATTTCAGGTACTAGATTTACCGTGTCTTCTTGTCACTTTCAAGATGGACTAACTAGTGGAATCAATTCCAGTTGCTTTGACACTGGGAACCAGAAAGCCAGTAGCATCTAGATAAGTATAAGGAATTGATCTTACTCTACTTCAAAAGATAAATTTTCACAGCAAGTCAAATGTGCATTCTCCAATTAAACTAGAAAACTAAAATTGATCAAATTCCCTTAAACTTATGATTTTATAATGAAGCTAAATGGAGAAAAATTAATCATTATTGGTTCTTTTAAATGATTGAATTATACATATAGTTTACATCCTGTTATTATTTCTACATAAGTCAATCTATAGATGGAGAAAAATAATATATTAGTTACTTTTGAGGTTTTAGAGAAGACTAAAACAACTATAATAGGAGCTTTTTGGACTTGGCCAAGTTCTCTAATGTCTCTATCCTATTTTCTTATTTGTAAAGTAAAGGTTATGATAATATTACTCTACATCACAGAGTTTTATGAAAATTAATTGAATTAATCCATCACATTTAACTTAGAATTGTACCTTGCATGAAGTAGCAATAAATTATTTAATTTTATAATTATAGTATTTTAATATAAAATGTCCATTTAATTAATTAAAATGTCTTTGTAGTTCTACTTCTCCATTGATATATTTATATTATGCAAAATGGACATTATTTTTAATTAATATGATAAAAATTATTTATGATTGTTCAATACAGTTGTGGAAGGAAATTGAATAAAAGGGAATGTGTACTAATAAAAACTAGGAGAGATGTTAAAAGAATCTAGCTGTGGAGAAGAGATGGTTAAGATGCAACAATGGAAGATAGGTGACCTAAAACTAACCTCTAGAAGCGAAATTGTAGAGTGTAATCATTACCTTCTTTGTTGGATCTCAAAATGTGAAATGTGAAAAGAATTTTTCTCTCCCTAAGCATGCCTTTATGTAATTGGAAAGGACCAATGTGATGGAAATGTTTGATCATTAAGAAAGCTTACTGCTCTTTTGATAGGAAAAACATTTTTACCCCTTGATGCTTTGTTAATATGTTTATAATAACAAAACACAGAAGAAGTTAGTGTTTGAAACAGGATTTCGATTTAGCCTCATATTGAAGAATACAAATACATGTAGTTATGTTATATTTGGCTGAGACTACTGAATTCTAAAACATTTTAAAGATGCAAACATGAAGAAATCTAGTTTAAAAATAATGGAGAAAATGTTCAACTTCCAGTTGGGAGGTAAAAAGTTTCAAGAGACTGTGTTCTATCTAAAAATCTAATAGTCTGAGTAAGCTATAAAATTATAGTTTCCTTCATGATGATGAGCAATAGAACTCAAGCACACATAAATGGAATAAATGCCAGAAAGTGAAAGTCTCTTTAAATAAGACCATCATTCATAGTGGTGGAACTGAGAAGACACAAACACTTGAAATTTTCAGAAATGCTTCATATCTGCTCTGGGGCTGCTGTGGCTTTAAAATTCCAGAGTCCGAGGTACAAAGTAAATCTGAAACCACAGGAAACTGCCAGTTTCTTTCATACACATTTGCTAAATCTTTGTTGGTATGATATACACACACACACACACACACACACACACACACACACACACACACACACACGGTGGGGGAAGAGAAAGAAAAAGGAGAAAAGAAAAAGAAAAGTTGAATTTGGTCATAGGAACTCTACTATTGAGGAACAAATACCTATTCTCAGAATGCATCTGGGAGAGCTGAGAAAAACTGAACAGAGAACACCCATATTTTCAGAAAAGGAAAGAGTGAGGCGCCTGCACGCATACCACAGTGGCGTGGGATCCCATCAGCTCTCGGAAGCTAAGCAGGGTCAGGCGTGGTTGGTACTTGGACGGGAGATTGCGTGGAAACACCAGGTGCTGTAGGCTTGGGAGATGGACCCACAGCCCACTCCCCAAAAACAATCAACCACTGAAAACCCTGTGAATAGCACAGAAGCACTGTCAATAGTGTTTTGCCTGTTGTAGGTAGGGTCGCTATGAGTCGGATACCTACTTGAGGGCACCTAACAATAAACAACAGAGAGGCAGGAGTTCCAAAAGAAGCCATTCTAAGAGTTCATGGGTCCCTCTTCCAAAACAAATAGAATGAGAAGACAGCAAAGACACTAACCCAAGCACTACAAACTCTGGCAATTATTCTGAAAAGCAGGGGAAAAAACAAACAAACAAACAAACAAAAAAACTGCCATTGTGTACAGGGTTTGTTTGGTAAGCTCAAATAGAAAACATCAGTTCTCAGTTTCTTGACCTTGTAAAGGTAAAGTCTTGATTTTTGCCATCAAATTATCAGAAGATGGGATCTCTGTCTCTTCTTGGGATATAGAAATCTGCAAAGAATTTTACCCTCAATCTAACAGGACCAAACAAAAAAAAAAAATGAAAAGAAAAGGAAAGGAAAAGAAAAGAAAAGAAAAGAAAAATTTAAAATTGTATTTTCATAAATCCTACATAAAAGAGTTAAAAATCATAAGGCAACTGTTATGGACCTGAAGCCATACGTGAACTTTATTATGGAAAATCTTAAATTATCATAAGAAATAGTCTCAATTTTCTATAGTACAAGCTCAGTTTCCTCTAAAACTATTTTTATGTCTTGTCTTTTTCCTTTCTAATAATGAAACCTGTCTCTGTCTATCATTAACACTATAACACCACCCAGGTACTATCTTATTAATTTCCTCATTATGCAAGAATAGTGACAAAAGTGAATTTTTGCCAATCAGTGGTAGTAGACCAGTTAGAGAGGTGAAGGAATAAAAGAAGGAAAAGAGTTACAGTTGTTCCAGAATTTGGACCAAAGTTCCAGAGAAGGACAATATTTCCACTGTTATTTAGATCACTTCCATTATTTTGACTAGTAAAATCAATAATTAGAGTTAATTAATTAATGCAATAATTTATTTTTTACCTTATTTTGTGTGAATAATTTTATAATGTAGTAAAATATTTTCAATTCTAATTTCTACAAGGAAAGAAAATGTGATATTTGAATATGACAATGATTTATGATCTGATAAACACAATTTACTATTATTTGTAGTGAGTAATTCTAAATTCCCCCACATGTCTGTCAGTTTGCCCCATTGTGAGGGCTTCAATGAGGCTGAAAGCTGTGCCACTGGTATCTCAGATACCAGCAGGGTCACCCATGGTGGACACGTTTCAACTGAGCTTCCAGACTAAGACAGACTAAGGAGTAGGCACCAGCAAACCACTCCCAAAACAACTAGCAATTGAAAACCCTATGAATAGCAAAGAAACATTGTCAGATATGGTGCCAGAAAATGAGCCCCCCAGGTTGGAAGGCACTCAAAAGACTACTGGGGAAGAGTTGCCTCCACAAACTAGAGTCTATCTTGATGACAGAAATGGAGTAAAGCCTCAGGGACCTCCCTCTGATGATGTGGTACAACTCAAAACGAGGAGAAACAATGGTATACATCTATTAGTCACTAGAACATGGAATGTACGTAGTATGAATAGGAAAATTAGAAATTATTTAAAAAGTAATGGAGTGCATAAACATTGATATCCTAGGCATCAGTGAGCTAAAATGGACCGGCATGGGCCACTTTGAGTCAGATAATCATAATGTCTACTATGCTGGGAATGACAAACTAAAGAGAAATGGGGCTGCATTCATCATCAAAAAAGACATCTGAAGATTGGTCATGAAATACAATGTTGTCAATGATAGAATAATATCCATATGTCTACAAGGATGGCCAGTTAATATGACTATTATTCAAATTAATACACCCACCACTAAGGCCACAAATTAAGAAAGGGAAGACTTCTATCAGCTTCTGCAATCTGAAATAGATCAAACATGCAATCAAGATATACTGATAATCACTGGTGACTGGAATGCAAAGGTTGGAAACAGACAAGAAGGCTCAGTAGTTGGAAAATATGGTCTTGGTGACAGAAATGATGCAGGAGATTACATGACAGAATTTTGACAAACCAATGACCTTTTCATTGCAAATACATTTTTTCAACAACATCAACAGTGATTATACACATGGACATCACCAGATGGAACATACAGGAATCAAATTGACTATATATGTGGAAAGAAACAATGGACAAGCTCTATATTAAATGTCAAAACAAGACAAGACGCTGATTGTGGATCAGACCATCAACTTCTCATATTCAAGTTCAAACTGACGCTGCAGGAAATTAGAACAAGCTTTCCAGAGCCAAAGTATGACCTTCAGCATATCCCACCTGAGTTCAGAGACTACCTCAGGAATAGGTTTAATGCATTAGATACAAGTGATAGGAGACCTGATGAGTTGTGGCGTGACATAAAAGATATCATTTAAGAAGAAAGCAAAAGGTTATTAAAGAGACAAGAAAAAAAGAAAAGACCAAGTTATGTGTCAAAAGAGACAGTAGAACTTGCCCTTGAGAGTCCAGCAGCAAAAGTAAAAGGAAGACATAAGGAAGTTAATGATTTAAACAGAAGATTTCAAAAGGCAGCTCCAGAAGACAAAAACAAATATTATAATGACATGCATAAAGAGCTAGAGGCAGAAAACCAAAAGGGAAGAACATGCTCTGTGTTTCTCAAGCTTAAGGAAGTGAAGAAAAAATTCAAGCCTCCAGTGGCAGTACTGAAAGATTCTACAAGGGAAATATTAAATGATGCAGGAATCATCAAAAGAAGATGGAAGGAATACACAGAGTCATTATATAAAAAAGAATTGGTAGATGACCAACCACTCCAAGAGGTTGCATACAAAGAGGAACCAATGGTATTGAAGGATGAAGTGGAAGCTGCCTTGACAAAAATGGCAAAACACAAGGCTCCAAGAATTGATGAGATACCAATAGAGATGTTTCAACAAACAGATGCAGCACTGGAGGTGTTAACATGTTTATGCCAAAAGATTTGAGAAACAGCTACCTGGCCAACAGACTGGAAGAGATCCATATTTGTGCCTATTCCCAAAAAAGGGAATCCAACTGAATGTGCAAACTATCGGACAATATAATTAATATCACATACCAGAAACATTCTACTAAAGATCATTCAGAAGCGACTGCAGCAGTATATAGATGGGGCATTATGGGAAAATCAAATGGAATTCACAAGAGGGCAGGGAACCAAGGACATCATTGCTGATATCAGGTGGATATCACTGAAAGCAGAGAATATCAGAAATATGTCTATCTATGTTTTATTGACTATGCAAAAGCATTTGACTGTGTAGATCATAACAAATTATGGATAACACTTCGGAAAATGGGAATACCAGAACACCTAATTATGTTCATAAGAAATCTGTACATGAACCAGGAGGCAGTTGTTCGAATAGAACAAGGAAACCCTGCCTGGTTTAAAGTTGAGAAAGGTGTGTGCCAGGGCTGTATACTTTCACTCTATCTCTTCAATTTATACGCTGAGCAAATAATCTGAGTAGCTGGACTTTATGAGGAAGAATGGGGCATCAGGATTGGAGGAAAACTCATTAACAACCTGCTTATGCACATGACACACCTCTGCTTGCTGAAAGTGAAGAGGATTTAAACATTTACTGATGAAGACAAAAGATCATAGCCTTCAATATGGCTTGTGATTGAACATCAACAAATCAAAAATCCGTACAAGTGCATCAGTATGCAACTTCACAATAAATGGAGAAAAGATTGGCATTGTCCAAGATTTTGCTTTGCTTGGCTCTATAATCAACACCCGTGGAAGCAGCAGTCAAGAAACCAAAGACACATTGCTCTAGGAAAAGCTGTGGCAAAAGATCTCTTCAGAGTATTGAAAAGTAAAGATGTCACATTGAAGACTAAAGTGTGTCTGACTCATGCCATGGTACTTTCATTTGCATCATATGGTTGTGAAAGCTGGACATTGAACAAGGGAGACAGGAAAAGAATTGATGCTTTTGAATTGTGGTGCTGGAGACGTCTGTTGAATATACAATGGACTGCCAAAAGAACCAACAGATCTGTCCTAGAAGAAGTGCAACCAGAGTGCTCCTTGGAAGCAAGAATCGCCAGATTGCATCTTACATATTTTGGACATGTAGTCAGGAGAGGTCAATTCCTAGAGAAAGACATCATGTTTTAGAGAGTGGCAGGTCAACTCAAAAGAGGAAAACCCTCCACTAGGTGGATTGACATAGTGTCTGCAACAATGGGCTTAAACATAAATTAGATCTTGTGCCTGGCACAGAATCAGGAATTGTTTCAATCTGCTGTACATAGGGTTACTATGATTCGGACTCAACTCAAGGGTACCTAACAACAACAACAATTCTAAATTATTTATATATTCTAAAAATAGCTTTCTGGAGCTAAATAAACTGATAATTTTTTCTATCTTCCTAGTGAAAAGAAGATTAAGGAGCTCCTAAGAGCCTTTTGTGTTCAGATTCTGCCATACATATTGCTACTTGATAATGAAAAAGGGCATTTTCATACATTATTTTTTGTGTCATAACAATACTCCAAAACAAAACATTTTAAAACGGCAAATTGTTATTATCTCATATCGTTTCAGAAAGTCACAGATCCAAGTTTGGCTTAGCTGTATGGTTCAGCATAAGTGTTATTGAAGAACAGTCAAGCTATCCATCAGAGCTGGATACCAGTGGAATATAAGTATAATCCTAGTGACCCCAGAGGCCAAGGCAGGAGGATCATGAGATTGAGGGCATAGGCTGGCTGAGCAACTTAGACAGTGTTTCAAAATAAAATATAAAAAAAGGTGCTTGGGGTGCAGCTCAGTGGTAGAGCACTTGCCTAGCATTTGTGAGGCCCTACGTTCAGCCTCCCTTTTGGGAAAACACAATAAATCTGTCAGCTGGAGGTGGGAGGGCTGTTATTTGAGGTCTTGACTGGGGCTTGAAAACTATTTCCAATATAATTCACCCTCATGTTGCTTGGAGAATAAAGGACCTTTCTTGTCACTGGCAGTTGGCAGTGAACCCTTTCTCCTTGCCAGATTATCCTTTCTGCTAGGCTTTTTGAGTATGTTGTGACATGGCATGTGGTATCCCCCACAGCAAATGATACAAGAAACAGTAAGTGGGGGAGCAAAAATGCTTCTTAGGATGTACCCTTTGAAGTGGTATGTCTTCACTTCTACCATAATCTATCAGTCACACACACTAATCTTGATACATGACAGCAGAAATTTGCACAGGCTCTATATAACAAGAAGAAAGGATCATTAGGGACTATCTTGCGGTCTAGCTCCCACACCATAATACAGAATACTCCACAAAAACGTTTATTTTTTCTTTGTTTGTCATTTACAAGATTCTGTTTTGTCAAATGGCAAAACATCTGTCTTTATAAGATTTATAATCTTTATTGTAAAGATTTAAAATCTTTATAAGACTCTACTGTTCTGTACTTAAGATGAGTTACGTGTAATCAGCTTATTGTTTTATACAGAATAGTAATATCAAACCTCATTGCTTCCCTTACATTGTGTAATCCTTCTTTCAAAGTGCGTATGAATCGTCTTTATCATACATTCCCTTATAAGTATGTTGATAAAGCTTATATTTACTATAAATGTTTCTTTAACATTTTTTGGCAGTGGGAGACTGAACTCAGGGACTCATGCATGCTTTGGGAGTGTTCTAACATAGAACTGCACCTCCAGCCAATTTTTTATTTTTTCTTTTGTGAAAGAGTATAGCTAATTTTTGCAAGCTGCCTCTGCCCTCCAACTTGTAATTTTCCTGCATCCACCTCCTGAGTTGCTGATATACAATCATGTTCTCCTGCATCTGGTGAATATCTTATATTTAGAATAATGAGAGATACTTCCTAATATAACCTAGAGTGCTAATCTGTATTAATGATACATTATTGTGTCAATTAACAATGGCAAAATGTGCCAAATTGTAAAATATTTAAACCATTTAAACATTTTAAATATGTAAAAATTAATTAAATGTTTAACTAATGTGCCCGCTACTAATGGTACAAATTCCTGATAAACAGCAATAATTAAAGTCAATGTCATCAAGTTTACAATAAGATTTTGAGTTAATTATATAACCTGACAAAAATATATAAAAAGTCATTAAACAAAATTGCTTGTTGAGATAGCTTACATTTCTGTTTGAAAACAAATGGTTGGTTTCATGTGATAACTGATTGCTTGTAAAATATTTGAGATAAAAAATGTACTTAAGAGAATGGTTACATTTTAAAAATTCTCACCAGAAAAGGAAACTTGGATAAAGCTATTATGTAGACATTTTACAGTTAATTTTAATTTAAATAAAGACTCTTGACTCTTAGATTTTGTTTCAGATACAATGTATTTTGCTCATTTTGTTTCAGTATTATATAAGAATAGAATTATAATTTAAAATATTTACTTACAGTTTTGAGGTAGCTTCAATATAGGTACCAAAATCACACATTTTTGATGAGAAAAAATTTGGAAAGGATGGTAACATGGCTACACATTTTCCAAAAGCTATATATTGTTGGTTTTGATAAGTCATTAGGAGTTAGGAATTGAAAATTGTGGAGCTGTGGCAGTTAAGCTTTAGATTCTGTGAAAGAAAATGACCTTTTCCTTATCCTTATTCCTTTTAAAATAATTCTACATGATATCCGGAGCAGCTTAATTGTAATCAGGTCAAAATAATTATTTGAAGACTTAGCGAAATTTCAAGTGTCTGTTTCATGTTTCAAAGAAGACTAATGTAATAAATAATCAAAAATTATTTTTAATATTATAGTTTAAGGGTAGAGTATGTTTCTCTATCACTTACACAGGATGTAAAACACAGAGTCTTTATCTGAAACATGCTTTTTCAGTTATTTTTTCTCCATAATTTCTTTGTTCTAAAGTGTCTTACAGATATAAATTCAGTCATTTTTCGAAGCAAAAGTAAGGTAAGCGTTATGTAAGAAAAACTGAGCATGACTTATTTAAAAATAGAAAACTAAAAAAAAAATTACATTTAAAAGAAATTAAAACATAACCTACCACAATCTCTGGGATATAACAAAGGGGGTTCTGAGAAGGAATTTTAGATTCATGAGTGTTTACATCAAATAATCAGAGGGAGCTCAAATGAATGTCTTAATGATGCACCTTGAGCAAAAGTAAATAAAAAATAACCCAAATCCAAGGTTACTAGATGGAAAAAATTAATAAAGATTAGGACAGAAATTAATGAAATAGAAACTCAATGAATAATATAACAAATCACTAGGGCAAAGAGGTGATTCTTTGAAAAAATAACCAGGATTGACAAAGCCTTACCCAAACTAAGCAAAAGAGAGAAAAGACTTGGGTTAATATTTTAAAGATAACATTATAACAGATGCCAATGAAATCCAAAATAAGCATTAGGGAATTCTTTCAAATCTTATATTCCATAAACTCAAAAACCTAAATTTAATAGATAAATTCCTAGATAAATATATGTGTTTGTTGAGTGCCCTTGAGTTAGATAACAGCTCTATGTAAAACAGAATGAAATACTACCCAACATTGTGTCATGCACACAATCTTTTATGTTGAAGCCCACTGTTGCAACCAGTAGATTTCTTCTCACTGAGCCAAATGAGCTAATGGAGGTCCCAGCATCTGTACTCCAGTCCCATCGTTAAGGTCCCTCTATTGTGAAATCGCAATTCTTCCACAGTTGTGTCTTGAATGTGTCTTCCAGGCTGTAGGGCTCACTTTCTGGCACAATATTTGACAGTGCATCTCTGCTATTTATAGGGTTTTTGATGGCTAATTGTTTTTTAGCTCAGTTGGTAGAGTGATGCTGTGCACTTTCTGAGGACCCAGGTTTGATACCTGCTACCAGAAAATTGGGGGAAGGATATGGCATTTCACTGCCCCCCAAAAATCCTGAAACAATCAGCCTTTGAAAATCCTGTGGGGGTTACTATGAGTCAGACATGACTTGGTGGCACCTAACAACAATTGTTTGGGGAATAGGCTGCTAGTTCCTTCACCTGAATGTCTTACTCTGGAAGCACAGCTGCAACCTGTCCATCATGGGTGGCCTTGTTGATGTTGGAAATACTGGTGGCATAGCTTTCAGCATCACAGCAATATGCAAGACCCCATGACAACCTAGCAGATACATGGAGGAGACACATATGACCTACTAAGTTAAATTAAGAGGATATAAAACAAACAGACCTATAATGTGCAGTAAAATTTAAGCTATAGTAAAGAGTCTTACAAGCAAAGAACAAGAACAACAAAAGACCCCAAATATTAATCAAGGATTTGATGTATTTATTCTTAAATTGTACTAGGGTTTTAAAGAAAAATTGACACTCTTGGTTCTCAAACTACTCCAGTTAATAGGGGGAGGAATACTTACAAATTTACCCTATGAAACAAGTAGTACCATGATACTCAAAACAGGTAAGGACTAGGCTACATATGATGTCCCTATAGCCAACATTACACTAAATGGGGAAAAATTGAAAGCATTTCCTTTAAAACCAGGAATAAGAATGCAGGGTCCACTTTCTTCACTCTTATTTGATATAGTGATTGAAGTCTTAGACACAGCAATAATGCAAAAGAAGTAAATAAAAGAATAATATCAGGTGAAGATGAATTGCAATCAAGTGAGATAAATTGTTGGAGACTTAGAAAAATTTCAGGTATCTATTTCATATACCAAAGAAGAAGACTAATAAACATAATAAATGACCAAAAATTATTTTAATGTTATAGTTTGTGGGAAGGAAGATGTCAAATTATTCCTGCCTCCAGAAGGTATGATCCTATACTTAAAGTACCCATAGATTAGATTTAATAAACACTTTCAGCAGTAGCAAGATGCAAAATCAGCATTCAAAAACCAATACTATCTTTTATAATTCTGCCTTGTGATCTCCAAACCTAAATGTGATAGCAAACAAGTGATAGCAAACTAATACCCATCAGTTCATGATTTATTTATTTATTGCCCCCCCCTCCCTCCTTCCCTCCCTCCCTCCCTCCCTCTCTCCGTTCCTTCCTTCCTTCCTTCCTTCCTTCCTTCCTTCCTTCCTTTCTTTGTTTTTTCTCTTTTGCAATACGGGGTGGTTGAATTCAGGTTCTTGCACATGTGAGGCAAATACTCTACCACTGGGGTCAGCTCCAGCCCTTTTTTTATTATGATCATTTGTTTTGAGACAAAGTCCAGCTAATTTACACAGGCTACCTCTGGACTTGAACTTGCAATCCTCCTACCTCCATCTCCCCAGACTGTGGGATTATCACATTCAACCCAGGACAGGATATTTTCTTACCAAGTACTCTCTGGTCTTTCCTACTCAAATAACTATTTACCAATACGAGAGTTTTGATTCTTTCTCATAGATTGATCTAAGAGCAATAATGCAGCAATATTCTAACAGGCACTATATTTTTACTCATTGTTGAACATAACACTAATTGGCACGAATTTCCTGTTTGAAGTAGAGATGTCAGTCTGTAGCCCTAGCAGCAGAAAGTTTCCTCCAAATCAGTCTTTTCGGTGTGTTCTTTTGAAATTTCATCTTCTGTGTTTCTTTGAACAAAAGTGAATCTGGAAAGCTTTTGCTGCCAACCCTGGATTTTCAGTATTATTACAGGCCATGCAAACTGGAATTCCTCAAGTCACTGTGTGCACACTCTATTCATGACTTGTTTCTTCTGACACTGGAAAGCCTCTTCTGTTGAGATCCTTTGATGATCGCAATCCTCCAATCTTCCTGTCTCTGCCTCTCTGGAGGTGTATTCCACCTACTCTCCACTGTAAAGGTGAGTGGTTATTAAAAAGAAGAGATACAATGTTTACCACTCAGAATTATTCCTGTCATTGTGGGGAGTATATTTTCACAGTACATCCTGGTTTCTACCACCCCTGGGCCAACTAACCTTCACAATTACTCTTGCTTGACATCTGGAAAAATTTAATTGATTTCAGTAGCCTTTTATGTTCTCCAATCTGTATATCATGTCTAACTTCAGGTTATAGTGAACAGGAAGACTACAATTCTTTATTTTTTCTTGTTGTATGGCATGATTTCTGGAAGAGTAAAGTGAAAACACAATTCCCCTATCACAACAACAGTTCCAACCAAATTTTTTATCCCTAAATATTCTTGTGGACATCTTCTGTCAATCACTTCCAAGGCACACACAGGAATTAATGGTCATAATAGTTATGAATAACAAGCTCATAACTGTAATTATATTGATTTCAGTGCTTGACTGTCTAGAGTATTTAGTGTTATCTTCCAGTAAATATATTTTATTATATTTATATAACTTTTTTCTAAAATGAGTCTATGGCAAATTCTCGCTAAATTCTTTGCTAAAATTTATCAAATAAATTTTCAATCTGCAGAAACATGAGCATACAATAAATCCTCTACTTTGCTACTGAAATGGATTAATAAATTTCTAATATTCTTGGAAAAAATGATTGTCATAGTCTGATCTTGATACATTGCAATATTATAGCAATGTGGAAGATTCTGAGAAAGTGGAGTTGCATATAAATTTTACTTCCCTGTGGGTCCTCTGAGAAACAGACTCTATGGTAGGCTTAAGCATGTATAGATTTTTTTTTCAGAAGGAAATACCTGTGAAGGAAAGAAATACCTGTGAGGGATAAAGGGGAGATGATAGGAATGGATAGAGAAACCTTCCAATCACCTGAAAACACTTAGGATGAATCTCTGACCACAATGCAATTCTGTACATAATTTAGAGAGGCAGATGAGGAGATTGAGTCACATGTTCCCACTAGAGAGGATATGCCCCTTAAAGACTGGGCCTGCACCCATTTCCTTAGTCATGTTTATCCATTACTTATAAGCAGAGTAGAATGGGGAAGTGTGACCTGGAGGGCGGTGGTAGAGGATCAGGAAGGGTGATATCTGAGAGAGTCCATTAACTAAGCTCCCTGAGGTAGGAGATGTGAGCATTTCCATGTGTGACACACTCATCACTCCCACATTCTTCTACTTTCTCTCCATGGCATTTGTTTTTTTGACTTAGCAGGTAGTGGGTTGGAATGAAGCACATGAAGATCTTTGGTGAGAAGACCTGTGATGGGTTTTCTTCCCAGTGGGTTACATAAAAGATTGGAGGTCAACATCACAAATCAATGCAGTCAGAAAGGACACCTATCCCAAGAAACAGTTTGGTAAGCATAAAGCCATATACTCCCTCTTGGAAGGCTGACAATCAGACCCATGGGATAATTCTCATCTTTATTTTGCTCCCAAAATCATAGCATCCAGTGCATGGACTTGAGACTTCTGACAGTCATTAAGAGTCCTTTGGCAAAGTTGTAGAAAACTAATTGCTATTAAATAAACAATCCATGATAGTGAAGCCAATGAAAACTCTATGAGGGTCCTTATGAGTTAGACATGACTAGAGGGCACCTAGGGGCTGGGATTTGGCTCAGTTGGTAGAGCGATGCACTGCAGTCTCTGAGGTCCCGAGTTCAATTCCCAGTACCGCAAAAGTGGGAGAAGGACCTGGCAATCCACTCCCAAGGCAATCCCGAAACAGTCAGTCATTGAAAACCCTATGAGGGTCGCTATGAGTCGGATACCGACTCCATGGCACCTAACAACAACAACAACAAGAGGGCACCTAACAACAACAACCAATGACGATAATGAAAATATTTGCCATCCCTAAATTTTCAGACCTATATGATATTGTGTGGACCAAATGCCAATATTAAGTGTCAAAGAAATACAAAAAGAAAATAATAAAGACATATAGATGGACCCATCCGGTAAAATGTAATAGGGTAAACAAGTACATAAATTAGAATTGTTGGCAGAAGTATGTGTAAAATTCAAGAAAATACTGTAAAATTATTTATTAGAACCTATTTTATAATAATTATTTTTCTTATTTTAATAATTCTCACTATATCTGAATAATACTTAAGCTTTGCTTTTTATTTTATTTTTTATTTTTTAAACTTGTATTTATCTAAATGAAAAAATATCTTTAAATCCACTATATACAATTATATCTCAAGTCTGAATG
>VMDO01024719.1:0-29286 GCA_007922755.1 Pedetes capensis | reverse complement strand
CTTTCTCCTACACTGTACCTAATATACACATGCATATTATACAGACACTGAAAACAGATTTCCAAATTTTAATATAGATTTGAAAGACTATAATTTCCTGTATCTTCTTTGTGGATTTTTGAGGGCTTAATTGCTATGTTATGGCTGCACTTATCAGAAAGCATTGAAAAGTGTTAATTACTTTATACTTTGGATAGTTATGAATGCATGCAAAATTTAACTTTTTCCCTAGAAGCAAATAAAGTCCTCATTTATTATGTTATATAAAAGTTACAGAATGATTTAAAATAGTTAAGGCAAAAGTATTCATACTCCAACTTTCAAACGTTTGTATTGTGCATAAAGTGACTCATAGAGAATTCCATAAAAATATAGTGATTTCATTGACCAAGAATGGGAAAGGTGTATATATATGTATGCAGATATACTTGTGTGTATTTATATATGTTGTTTGCCCAACATGTCACTAGCTTGTGAAAAGATCAAGATTCAAAATTTAAGGTAGGTTTCGCTAAATAGGTATGATTTCCTCACTAACAGAGGTGAAAACTCATATATCAGGCCATTGTGAATCCAGTGGCATCTGTATATTGAGAAGGGAAGAATTCTGACTACCTATGAGACAAAGGTATTATTATGCAATTGCCATTTTCTGTGTTTTAATTTTTTTCCTTCTCTCATTCATTCTTCCATTCCCTTTCTCATCCCTCTCTTTATCCATCTTTTCCAACTTCCAGGCAGGCGTTCACATGGCAAGTTTCAGTAGTATGTATTTTAATTATCTATCTTGTCGTTGGTTATTTTCCATGAAAAGAGTGAAAATCCTAAGTCTAACATGGGAAGAGAAATTATTTTTCTTTATAAAGGAATAACTTCTCCTAGGTGTTTAAATTTCAGCATAAGTCAATCAAACTATAATTGACTCTAATTGGGACTCCCACAAGCTCTTTATCTTTTATAAAAGTACCTAAAGTTAAGAAGAGGTGAAAAATTCATCTATGACTTTAATATTAAAAAAGTCTGATCTTCCTAAGAAAATATCTCTGGTTCTAAATCAAGAAGAAGAAAATGTAAACCATGAGCCTCTATAGGAGTTAGTGAGTTTTAGGCAGGTTCAGGGAAATGCCCCCTAGAGACAAGGAATTGCTGAGGCAAGGCAGTCACCAAGCAACCAATTAGGTCACCTCAGTTTTGGTCAGACATGAGTCTTATTGTCCTAAGTTCCATTTTTCAAAAGAAACAGGTAATGACTTGGTCAACAGACACCTGATCCAGTCCCATTCCTTTAAGAAAAACAAGAAACAACTCCCTTGACCTGACCAGCTGTCAGGAGGCTAAACAATCTCTGTTGTTGTTGTTAGGTGCTGTCCAGTCAGTATCCGACTCATAGTGACCCTATGTACAACAGGTGAAACACTATTGTCAGTACTTCTCTGCTATTCCTAGGATTCTCGTTGGCGGATAGTTTTGGGGGAGTGGGTTGGCGGGTCCTTCTTCTAATCTCTAGGTAGGAAAAATAGGAGCAACTGCCCTTTAACACTATTGGGCCAACATACATGTACCCCCTAAATGAGGACCAATCTACTGAGGTTGGATCAAAAAGTCCAGCCTAAAGATAACGACCATAAAAACTCCTGGACAACAGCCCCATCCCGGTTACCCAGTTGAGAACCCTTCCATTCATACAGAGCCTTTGTCTATTCCCTCAATAAAATTTTCCTTGCTCTCGTTTGCCTTGGCTATCCGTGCATTTGTTCCATGGAACCCAGGGATCTGTCATCTGAGGAAAAACTGTCTCAGCCTCAATAAAGTAGGAACCATTCTATTCTTTTAAGTTAACAGATGGGTCCTATTTTTCTTCTGTCAACCTGATTTTTCTAGAAATGAAATATAGTGATAAATTTTGTTACATTTAGGGATCTATATGATTCAAAATTGTGATATTATTTGTGATTTTCCTGAGAGAGAAAATGAGGTAAATAAATTTGTCAAATAACACCTATAATAAAAGGCAAAATAAATTAGGAGTATTAAACTGTGACAATAAACTGATGTTATTTAGATGGCTGAAGAGCTGTGTACATGAAGATGCTCTTTTATGATGTACAATGAAGACAGAAATCCCTTCTTTAATATTCTTCAATTGGGGAAATAATTAATGTGCTAAAATCACCAGAAAGGGGTCTGTTATGCTTTAAGCAGAAGAGTGGGCTGTTAACACTTAGTGCATAATGGTGATCTTACTATCTCTGTATTTCATGCAAGTGAACACACAGGTGGTTTTAGTATAACAGTTGGAAGACATTAATGAATTCACCATTGAATGTCTTTTATAATAAAATGATCTTTCACAATCTAGAACAAGAACTTGACTGACTCTAATATCGAGATATGTTGGTTGTTGAATTTAAAAAGGTACAATGCAAATAGTATTGGGCATTGCATTAGAACCAAAATTATTAGAGTATATCTACAGGGCACAGATTTCGTAGAGTTCTGCCCTAAAGTTTACCCAAACATTTTCTTAAGCCTTAGTTTAAGAAAAAGAAGGCTGAGCAGATCACTTCTGGATGCACAATTGTAAATATCCCTTTGCATAAGCACATTAATGATCAAATATTAGGTTACCCTTTTGTGACATTTTCTGAGCTTTAATTTTTATTTAATTGAAAGTATGTTAGAAGTGCTGTAACATTTAGAAGAATGATTCTGGAAAGGACTCATGCTCTGTCTTCTTAAGTACATATTTATCCAGCAGACTAACATTTTGGAACAACTATGCCAGCTATTAATAAGATTTCATAGGTTTAATGTTGACACATGAAAATTATAATTTGTGCATTATTAATTGTTGACATAGGTGATGATTAGCAAGAGACCAAGTCAATTGTGCATTTGCAATTAAAAAGATGTACCACAGCATACAATTTAACCAGATAGTTTTTTAATTTTCTCCTATCTCAGTAATATGACATTTATCCTTAAAATTATCAAACAAACCAAAACAAAACTTGAAGTCCTCAGAAACTTCTCTCTTCCTTTTCTCTTCCTTTTGGGGTCATCATGAAAAACATTCAGCTTTAACGTTGTACTCTTAATACCTCATTGTCTTCTCTTCTTGAAGGTAGAAATGCAGTTCCTAACACTTTACTCATAACTGGCCATAATATTTTGAAATTATGCCCACAAGGCAAACTGCAACATCACTAAAATTTGTTTTGCTGCTAAAATTTCAAAATATATATTCTTTCCACAAATAGGCAACAGAGGTATCAATATTCCCATTTGACAGAGAAAAATATACTTGTAAAAGGCACTTCCTCATCACTAACAGATTCAGGATTTGACCCTGTATTCCCTTGCTTCAAGTTCAATGTTTTCCACTGAATACAATCATGTATTTTTTAATCATATGGAGGAAGGTGGATGCTCAATATCTCTCTCTCTCTCTCTTCCTATCTCTCTCTTGCTCTCCTGCTCTCAGTCTTGCCCTCTCTCAGTGTAGGGGGTGATAAGGAGGTGTTCACATTTTGCAATTGTTGGGTTTCAGGGACTTGTAGGGAACTAGCACACGAATCCTTGAACAATATGCTGAGAAACTGTGTAATGAAGATACAGCATTGCTACATAGGTATTAATAACTCTCTGTGTTTTATTAATATAGAGAACATTTTACCTCAATATTTACATTGAATGACGACCTAATATATTCACTACTATTTTCTCATTGGTTCTCTTGCTGGTCCTCTTCCTTATGGAGAATAATGTTTCACAGAAATAAACATTGAGCATTGGAATTATTCTGATTCAGATGCAACAGCAGATTGTATCTCCAGTTCAAACAAAATCTCAGAAATATAAGCCTTGCAAAAATGAGATGGGAGAGAGACATGAACAGATGAATTCAAGATTGAAGTTCAATAGAAAAAGACGCTTCCAGCACTTAGGGTTTTTTGACTATCATTAGTCCAGAGGTGTATGTCCCTAGAAGTGATTTATTGGATGTTTTCTCTCAACTGTTTCCCCTATCCTATCACACTTTGTCTCTGTCATCTATATTTTTAATGATTTATATTCTCTTTGTATTTTACTTTAAACAATAAATTATGCCATATATTTTCCTGTAATGTAATGTATAGAAGCATGTTCTTTTTCAAAACTTTGTCATTGTATCCACTGTAATATATAGTCCATAATTTTATGTTGTTTTGTGATCTGTTTCAACTCCATAATCTAGAACAGTGCCTGGAATTTTATAAACTCAATAATGGTTTGGCAACTTGATTTGTTGCAATGAAAGGAAGATAGAAAATGATTCTCACATAAGGAAGTATTATAGATTGTGCAACTTTTAAATAGCCCTGTTCCAAATCTTAAATAATACTGATGAAATGCCCTTACATAATGACCAGTTCTTATTTCATAAATTTATGCCACAGATCAGAATTACTTTTCTTTCATCTAATCCCATCATCAAATATGTTGAAGAAATTGTCAAAGGCAGTTCAAAAGGAAGAAAAAAATAGCCTGGTGAGGTTGCGAATAACATTTTTCCCATTCATGTGATCTCTTTTATTAAAAAGGTCTCCTAGGCTTGGACCCATGAGCCAAGCTTAATTAAAGTTATTTGCTTTTAGCTTAGAATATAAATTGCCCCCTTCTTACTCTGAGGCAGAACCTACCACTGACAGCAGAGTTGAAATCTGGGGACTCTATTTTCCATAGAATTTGTCCCTTTGTCCTCAAATGAATTGCTTTAATTAAAATAACTTAGTGACCTTTTTCTTGCTCTCTTGGCTAGAGGAATTTTTTTTACAAGATGTGGATTTGCCTTTGGATAGTTAAAAATATTATACTGAGATATTTATTTTCTTCCTCTTAGAAATATCTTTCTTTTTTTGCCAAATTCCTTTTTATGGTGACCAGCTATTTTAGAGGAAGTCTATGATTGGTATATGCTGACGCCACAAACTGAGAACACTCCAAACAACAATGCTTTCCTATTTTTAAATCTTTTGTGCCTAATTAAATATTTGTGGGTGAGCAGGAATCAAAACGTGCTTAATGGATGAAAGAAAAAATTAATCATATGATCAATTATTTACAGAAAGTGTTATGGTGATTTGAATTTAGTGGATTGCTTTCAAAAACACTATTTTAAACAATTTTTTATCTTTATATGTGAGATGTGGTTGTTTAAAATGATGATGAGGATAGCTAGATTTAGTAAAGACTTATGCATTCATTCAATCAAAAATACTTATTGATCCATATGATATGCAAGTCACTCTGCTCTGTGTGCAAGACACCAGTGAGCGATATAGACTTATTTTCTCTTTAACAATCATGTTCTCAAGGGACAAATTGGCATTAATCCGAAAATTGTCTATATAACAAAGCATGTGTATCTGATAATGTATGTTAAAGAAGTAAAGGGTTTTATAACCACAGAACTCAATCTACACTGGAGGTGCATGGTAGTAGAAGCAGATATAAAAATCTCTTTGGGTAAGTGGCATTTAATCTGAAGAAGAATTAGCAGTGTCATAATAAGCAGGAAGGAGAAAATTATGCCAGACAACAGAGATAGCAGGTGTGAAATGTCTGGGAGATTCCCCCATTTGGAAACGGCTGGGCAGCAAGAACAGTAGCAGGAAATGAGAATGTAGACAATGTGGATAAGACAATTCAGGTTACTGAGTGTAGCAGTTATTTTTCTCATCATTGTGACAAAATACATGATGTAAACATTTAAAGGAGGAAGAATTCATCTGGGCTCATGGTTTCAGAGGTGCCTTATGGCAGGGAAGGTGTGGCATACGTTATTTAGTTGTGCAGATAGAATAGAATCATAACGGAGCTTCTTTGAGATGTTTAAATAGGCACAGATTCATTCGTATTGGAAGATACACTAGAAACTCACTTGCTCTGAGATGATCACCTCCTCTGTAATTTCTTATGGCATTTCTAAAGGCTTTCTGTGGACCTTCCTGTGTATTTGCAAAATTAGACACAGTAAGGAGTTTTTGTAACATGTGAATAGTTATCTTGAAGAACAAAGAGTGGAATAATCCAGAATCAAGGAAAAATGAATTTCTGCAGAAAAATAACCTATTCAATTGACGACCCTTGAACAAGTATCCATAGGAAAGCCACCTCTCTTTATCACTGTGCCCCATTTCTGGCTACATTTTCCTTCACAAAATATACACAGCTTGGTTTACTTGTTACTCCTTTCCCTGCTCACTAATAAGGCCAGGAAATGTCAGAAATTTGCCTTGTTATTCATTGTTTATTGACAGATTCTAGAAAAAGGCTATGGATTTTGCTCATTCAATAAATAATCATTGAATGAATAATTAAATGGATCCTTGATATGAATAAACTTCAGAAGTGATCCAAGAGTTAGTAGGAACTTGACAGTGCTTAAATGCTGATATAATTACAACGAGCATTATTTGTCAGAACAAAGCCTGTGTGTGCCAGCCTGATGCCTGGAAAAAGATATAGGGGAACAAGAACGATGCTAATTATTCAGAGTTATCTCAAAGAGCTATCCACTTGATGCATGGGATGTGGGCATTCCAAACAACAGGATACACATTGATGGTAGGTATAGATAATAGTTGAGGGGAAAAAAATAGCATTGAGATCATGTATCTCTTTTTCATCTACCTCTTCTAAATAATAAGTGTTTTCATAGGACTTCATTGAAAGTTTCATAACTCAAAATCTCCCATTCTTCTTTCCTTCTTGGTTTCTATCTGTCTACTACAAATGAGAAGAAGTGGGTATATTTCAGAATGTTTTATGCATATCATTCTACACTTCCAAGTATTAGAATTTGAGAAAGCACTAATAAGACACCCATGAGTACACTTCAGACTGAACTTTCCCAGATAGGTGACTTCATCTTTAAAATATCAAGGACATGTTTTTCAACTTCTCAATTTTATAAATTTAGTATTGAATTTATATCTATGGATCCATGGAATGGTTTTTGAGATTTTTCTGTGAAATATTGTAAGGGGAAATCAAAATTATTTCTAATATAAAGAGTATTTTTTAACATTCTGTCCAGAACTGAAATTCTCCAAAATAAAGCATTTTAGATGTGGCTAGAGTTCTTAGTATATTTCTCAGACTTTACTGAAGAAAAGAAGTTAAGCTAATATTTTTTGGTATGGAAAGAGATGGTTCCTTGCATATATATAATGAAATATTTCTCTCTACATATGATGTATATGATATTTGTTGACATATGAAATGCTGTTGTTGTTATTAGGTGCTATTGAGTCAGGTCCAACACATAGGGACCATTATAGGGTTTTCAATGACTGATTGTTTCAGGAAGGCTTTTTTGGCAGTGGACTGTGACATCCTTCTTCCATTTTTGCAGTGATGGGGATTGAACCATGGTCCTCAGAAAGTGCAGAGCTGCACTCTATCAACTCAGGTAAACCCCAGCCTGACATATGAAATATATAATATAAATACAGTATTTATTTTTATTATATGTATTCCATGAAGTAGTGATTAAACACTGTTTTTTTCCATGTGACTGTCTTTTGTAGTCCTTCTAAAACACACACCAACTCTGCCTCACTGTAGCCATAGCACCCTGGCATCTGAGCCAGAGTGATCTTGGAAGTTAAACAGGGTCAGACTGGTTATTCCCATCTTTGGGTGGGAGACAACCTAGGGATACCACATGATGCAGACTAGGGAAAAGGACCTGGCAATCCACTCTGGAAACAATCCACCACTGGAAACCCTATGACTAGCAGAGAAGCACTCACAATAGTGCTGGGCATGCAACTGTGTCAGAGAGTGTTTTGTTCTGTTGTACATAGGGTTGCTAAGAGTCGGACCTGACTCCGTGACACCTGATAACAACAAATTCTGCCTCAACAGTATTCACATTTTGTAGAGATTTGTAGCTATCCAGTAGGATGTTTTCCAGTATCTCTGGTTGCTACTTATAGACATGTTGTTGTTGTTGTTAGGTGCCATCAAGTCGGTATCTGACTCATAGCGACCCTTATAGCGTTTTCAATGGCTGATTGTTTCGGGATTGCCTTGGGAGTGGATTGCCAGGTCCTTCTCCCATTTTTGCGGTGCTGGGAATTGAACTCAGAACCTCAGAGACTGCAGCGCAGCATTCTACCCACTGAGCTAAATCCCTGCCCCTTACTAGACATAGTTTGCTCTAATCCTCTATAGTGACAATCAGAAATACTTCCAGACATTGTCACATGTTCCTTACGGTGGGGGCAAACTCACTCCACATTGAGAACTATTGCAACAGAATAATGTTTCTCAAAAGGTTTCCCAGAGTCATAGAGACAGATTGTTGTTGTTAGGTGCCCTCAAGTGGTGTACAACTCATAGCGGCCCTCATAGGGTTTTCAATGGCTAATTGTTTCTGTATTGCCTCGGGAGTGGATTGCCTTGTCCTTCTCCCATTTTTGTGGTGCTGGGAATCAAACCTGGGACCTGAAAGACTGCAGAGCAGCACTCAACTGCGTTAAATCCCAGTCCCATAGAGACAGAGAATCTCTAAGTGTAAAGAGTTCTGATCTCTCTCAAAAGTAATTAGATAAAAATCTTTGACAGTACTACGGTGATAGCTCAGTGGTAGAGCGTGATATTCAGGGGTTCTGGGTTTCATCCTGAGCACCAAATAAAAATATGTCTGTGGATTCTGAGAGTCTGAAGGGTTTTTTTTTTTTCAGGCGTACTTGATAACTTTGAGGAGAATGTAAGTTTAATTTACAAATGCACCACAGGATAACAACAAAATGAAACTTAATCATCAAGAGAAACAAAGACTGAGACTAGGAGTTCAATGCATATTTTTGTGATTTGCCAAGGCACAAAGTAAAAACTAATTACCATGGAACGGTATATTTTGTTAGATATAGAATCAATTAATATCACACTACACAAATTTTGCACTGCTCATTAGAATGCCAATTATTTCTGTAGCTCCGGGCAAGTTGTAGTGCCTAACAGAGTTTTTGAGCAGTAAATGTTAGTCCCCTCTGTCTTTTTCCTTTTTGCTCTTGTTTCTTAAGCATTCTCATAAATATAAAAAAGGAAATACTCCATATTCTCAATTCTAATCTGTACCCTTTCAACCATTTTATAGGGCTACAAAATCAGATGCAGATTAGAATCGCCTGCAGATTGGATTCACATGAGAGAGCTGGAGAGGTTGTTTGACAGTGAATGTAATCTGCACGTGGCTGTAATCCATATCTGATTTTGTAGCTCTCTAAAATGGTTGACCCCTTGGATTCGGTCCATTTGCCGTGCTTTGGGGGATTGAGTGTTGCTGTGATGTGTTGAAAAGCAAAGATGTCACATTGAAGATGAAGGTGTACCTGACTCATGCCATGAAAATATTCAGCTGCATCATATGGTTGTGAAAGTTGGGTGCTGAATAAGGGAGACAGGAGGAGAATTGATGCCTTTGAATTATGGTGCTACAAATGAATACTGAATATACCATAGACTGCAAAAAGAACCAACAGTTCTCTCCTAGATAAAGAGCAACCAGAGTGCTCCTTGGAAGCAAGGATGGCTAGACTGTGTCATAGGTATTTTGGATATGTTGCCAGGAGGGACCAATCCCTAGAGAAGGACATCATGTTTCAGAGAGTGGCAAGTCAACGAAAAAAAGAAGACCCTCAATTATATGGATTGACACAGTGACTGCAACAATAGGCTTAAACATAAATAAGATCATGTGCCTGGCTCAGAATCAGAGTGTTTTGTTCTATCGTATGTAGGGTCACTATGAGTTGGACCTGACTTGAAGGCACCTAACAACAACCTCAAAGTGATTGACAGTGTGCAGAATAGAATCAAGAATCTATGGTTATATATACTTCACCTGCTTTCCACGTAAGCAAATTAAATGGAGCTTACAATATTGCTAAGAAAAACAAAAATGTCAATTCTGTTAATGGGCTAATGTTATTTTTCACAGGATGAGCGGATGTTTTTATGGTGAAATTCCAGTTCCTCTTCCTTCCTTATGAGCTGGCTTCACACAAAGTCCAGCCATGGCATATGGTCAATTCTTGATTGTTTGTGAAAGAATTAGCTGCCTCGTCAATTACCCACATGCACTCGGGGCTGACTCATAATGTAGCTGAACAGCTGCTCACACATCTGTCTTCTCCCACTCACCATGGGATCCCCACAGAGACTTTCCCTTTCTACCAGCTCATATAACTTCTCATTTGCATTCTCCTCTGAAATAGCCCAGTCTGATGGATCCTGCAGCTTAGATGTGTGTGAGGAAGGAAGGAAAATCAAACTAAGTCAACAGTCATGTTTCCAAATCTCTCTTCTCACCATGTTGAGGCATATAGAACTTGGCCTTTCCCCTACTATAGCAATGGGTAATTTTTGTTAGATGAATCATATTTTCTCTTCCAACATATATACAGTTATTTGGGCAAATAGAAGAGACAGGGCAGTAATACGGATTTCAGAAAAACAACCAAAAGAGATGGGGCTGGGGTTTAGCTCAGTTGGTAGACTGCTGTGCTGCAATCTGTGAGTCCCTCAGTTCAATCCCCAGCACTGCAAAAACAGAAGGACCTGGCAATCCACTCCCAAAGCAATCCTGAAACAATCAGCCATTGAAAACCCTATGAGGGTCACTATGAGTGGCACCCAACTACACATCATCTAACAACAACATACCCCACTGAAGCAACTTGAAAGCATTTCCATAAACTCTTTAACCTTCCTCCCATTCAAAGTTGGGAACTTTGATTCTGATGACCTTAGTAAATAGCTAAGTATGGCAGAAGTGATGTTTTGTGAGTTCAGTGTATAAGTCATAAAGGTGATATAGTTTCAGTATGATTTTCTAGAAGGCTCAGACTGGAGAACTGCCTGGAGGCTATGATGCTGTGAAGAAGCCCAAATGAATCCATGCTGAGATATATCCTGGAGAATATGAGACAACTTGAAGACATAGAGGTGATCAGCCACCCCTTACCTTCCCCAATCCCTCTCCTCTCCACCCCCATCTTACTGTAACCGATGTCTGGCACTCTCTACCTAACTTTTTCTAAATTCCCAACCTTCAGAAACTGTGAAAGATGCTAACATGACTATGTTTACTGTGAAGATTGAATTTGGGGGTAATGACCAGCAATTGATAGCTGATATATTGTCTAATATATCAACTTACACTCTAACATTATTGTCACCTTCTCTAGTACGCAACGGTGTGCAGGGGTCCAGAAGCATAGATACCTCTAACTTATTTAACAATCACGTGTTCCCTTGCACAAACATGTTGTAAACCTTCCCAGGTGAGACTGATTTGTAGTGTATGGACTTCCTGTACTCCTGGAGTACACAAGAAATAGATAGGTATTATTATAAATAAGTGAATGAATGAATAAATAAACAAATACATACAAATAGTGACAATTACTAACATAAAGATTGTGAAATAAATAATGAGATTATATACCAAGACAATATGACCCAGTTGAGGGGCACAGTAGGGGAATCAGGCAGGAAGAGAATGGTAGCTAGATTTCATGTCTTAATTCTGTAATGCCATGGCCTGTTCTCTCCTAGATATATGCCATTTAGAGGCTAAGTAACATGACTGAACATGAAATGTGACTGTACTCAAAATCCATTAGGTAAATCACAAAACCTCCAAGGTTTCATGTGTTCTTGGATTTTAGGTGTTTAAACAAAAGCTTAACCAATTAGGAAACAAAAACAAACATAACAAGTACAATAGAATAAACTCTTTATCAAGTGACATTTGAACCCCAGGTTCCAACAATTTGATTATTGCTTTGCCTCAGCATAGTGCTCAAAATAATCACTGAGTTGTTGGCACATTTGTGTATTCTGTGCTCACGTTCTTTCTTATGAGTACCTAATTGCAAGAGCTTATTTTATTTACTAAATAAATTCAATGGACCGCGATTAATTTAAACACTGAAAAGGCAGGCAAAATAAGTCAAAGGAAAAATAGGATAAGGGTGTACCCTTCAGAAATTTATACTTTGGAAATGTAAAACTATTATATCAATGATCTATTTATCCTGCAGGAGTTTATTAAACACCTTTTTTTGGGACTTTTAATAGTTGCTAGGTGCTGAAAAAGATACCATGTACATATCAAATGCTGTCTCTTCTGCAACACTAAATATTTCCTTTCTTATTGAAAGGATTAAGATAACTTATCACATAATTTCATTCCAAGTTGCTTCCCAATCACAAACTTGCCATGATTCAACTAAAGTTGAAATTTTACTCCTACATCATTTCTCTTCTGAATTCTAAAATTGGTATAAAAATTCCTTTTTCCTGCTTATCGTTTCTATTAACAATAATGATGATGATTTTCATCTAGAAACTTCTGTAAACTTGTGGTCCATACTAAGGGGCTTTGTAGGTAATGGTTAATGGCATATACAATGGATTCAAGAATTCATGGAAAATAAACCTGAGTTCTAACTGTTTGGCCATGTACACATTTTAATTCCCTCTGCCCCTAAATTTCATCATCTGTATTAGAGGCCTAGTATGTAATATCCTTCATCTAATGTACTTAATTTAAGAATTAAATAAACTGAAAATATTAAAATGTATTATATATTAAACATACAAACATATTACCACAAATTATAATGATTTATTTTGCCTTTCAAGTGCCTTCTTTATTTTTATAAAATTTATTTAATTAATCTATTTATTTTGCAGCACTAAGATATTGAACCCAGGGCCTCTCATGCTTTGCAAGCATTCTACCACTGAGCTCCACCTCCAGCCTCCAGCCCATTTTCTTTTCTTTCCTTTTTTTTCTTTTCTTTTCTTTTCTTTCTCTCTTTTTAAAATTTTTTTTTAATTTTTTTTTTTTTGAGATCAGGTCTTGCTAAATTATACAGTCTGCCTCTGGCCTCATACTTCCAATCCTTCTGCTTCTGCTTCCTGAGTCACTGGCATTAGAGATGTGAGCCACTGCACCTGGCCAAATGCCTCCTTTAGATTGATAAATGTTTTATTATCCCTATTTTATAAAAGATGAACATTTAGATATTACATTGTTCACCTATGGCCATATAGTAAATGGAATAGTTGTAATTAACTCCTAAAGTTCTGATTTCACACCTAGACAACATTTTATAATTCCTGAGATTTATTATTTTTCTACATACTTCACATTTATATCATTTAGTGTTATGATTAACAATTCATGAAAAATGCATTTTTACTCTTATTTATTTATCCTTACATCCATGCACTAAAGCACATCAGGATTTGGTCCAAAGCAGATCTCCCCACTTCCTCCCATGATGGCACTGGACACTACCTCATCTGAGCTATTACCATGTTACAACTGGACAGAAGTGAGAATTGACATAATAGTCTCACCTCGGAGCCATTTTTCTACTTTCCAATGTTTAATGCAATACAAATTTGCCTCTTAATGGCCCATAAAAGCTATCACAATATTGCTGTCAACTACTCCTCTTTGTCTCTCAATACCCTTTCTCCTTTGCCCAAGACAAATGACTTCAGACTCATGGGCGTTCTTTCTACTATCAGCTTAGTAGCTTTCCATGCCTGCCCCCTCTGTAATGCCTTCTTCCCAACTTTTCTCATAACTGAATCTTACTTGGAATTCAGGAACAAACTTAAAACCATCTCTAGCATGAAGGTCTCGTGATCTGACTGCACAATTCACATGATTTCCTGTCAACAGCCACATGCTTTTGATTTATTTATAATACATATTACTGTATGAATCATATCTTTGATTACACGGTTCCTTGTTCATTATTCTGTATTTTCCCACTAAATTGTAAACACTATGCCAGGCATGGTGACACACATCTACAATACCAGTGACTTCGGAGAAGGAGGCAGGAGAATCAAAAGTTTGAGGCCAGAGGCAGCCTGGATAACTTAGTGAGATCCCGTCTTAAGGTAAAAAAAGAATAAGAAGGGGATGAAGGTGCAGCTCAGTGGTAGAGTACTTACAAAGTATGCATGAGGCCCTTGGTTCAGCTCCTCAGTACCAAAAACAATGCAAGCACTAAAAAACTCATCTATCTCATTCATCACCAAGTGCTCATTATGTAAAAAAATGTGAGGCATCATATAGGCACCTAATCAATATTTTTGAAATAATGAATTGACTATATTTTCTGAAGCTTTCCGAGACTGAGTCCACTTAGCAGTACATATGTTCTGTGATCCCTGGACAAGAATATCATGTGTTAGAGAGTGACCAGTTAATGAAAAAAGGAAAGACTCTCAACTAGATGAACTGACAGAGTGGCTATAATAATGGGCTTAAACATAAAAAAAGATCATATGCATGGCACAGTGACACAGGGTGTTTCATTCTGCTGACATAGGGCCACTATGAGTTGGACCTTACTGGATAGCAACTAACAACAATAAAGTTCTATAAAGATGGCATTTTCAAGAAGCAGGATGGCCATTTCAGTGTCTTGCACAATTGGACAGGAAGTTGACAAATATAATATTAGTAAATAATATTATTTACTATAACTGTGTAAATAAAAATATTGATTGCTTAGCAATACTCAATGTAACTTAAGTGACATTTATATGTCCTGTTATTTAATTTTTTGGACAAAGTTAGAAGCAGATATTGCTGGGCCCATTCTATTCATACACATACACACATATGCACACACAAAAGAGAAAAAAACCCTGAGTTTCAGGAAAGCAATGTCCCATGGTCATCCTATTCTCAAGTGATAGAGTTCTATTTAAACTCAGATATATCTGGCTCGAAATACACATTATTTCTAAAGTGTCTTCCATGGAACAAACTAGTTTGCTCCTAATGCCTGTTGGTTGTGTTCAATGATGATCTATCTTACTAATCCCATGAGAAGTATGAAAAACTGCCATATGATTCATTTGAAATGTGTATAGAAACTGTTTGCCATGCTTCTCCGTGGAATGAAATTCACTAATGTCCTTATCCTCTCAGTTTTAAAGTCCAGTATATTCATAAGAAGTTTTACATTTTGTTTTGCTACAAGGCTTCATCTTAGAGAATAGAAAGATGGATCACAAGTAATGTTTCAGTAGTATGTGATCATTGCACACAGAAACTTCAATGGGAATAGAAGGATTGTTGGCGGGCTGGGGTGTAGGGACTGTGTTAATGCCACCCAAGGAGCAGGATGAATGAGGGGGCCTTACAAGGTTGAACATTCATAATTGGGGTCACCACACTGGATTTATTACCACTTTCCACTCACCCATTCATGGAGGGGCCCTCTCTGATGGTTTCATTTCATTTCTAGCTCCTTGTATTTTAAACATTGAGTGAAATGCAAATGTGACATTTAAACTTTCAGAGGGACATTGAAAATGAACAGCTCTGTGCAGAGAGTATTTGGTATGGATTCTTGGGGTAGTGAGGAGAGAAAAGGTTATTATAGCCAAAGGAAATTTAACTGAAGAAGAGAGAAGAAAAAAATCACACAGTAAGTTACTTGTATAAATGGAAAATAGAATGAATACAGAAGTGTATTGAATATGAATCTCTTCCTTCCTCAAGTTATCTGACAAAATCATATATTGGGAAAGTCTAAGAATTTTATCTTAGCCAGGAAAATAGATATTTTCCCCTTTGCTGGGTTGATTGATGAGATAGAGATGTTTTGTGAGGGAGAAATCTCAAGCCCTTTTGATGAATAATATTTTAATTTGCAGCTATATGTTCAAGAGGAACTTGAAAACGTTGCATTTTGTGGAGGTTCGTTCTTATCAGTGATGATTATAAGTATAAAATATATGTGCACATGTATTTGCATTTATAGAAAATATCTGTGTATTTCCTAAAGTAATGAAAGAGAACTGTATAACCCGAAATACTAGGCAAGGAGTGGTAGAATCCTATTGGACAGGGAAGATGTGGCTTCAAGAACGAAGTCAATTCAATAACAATCTAAACCTGCTGACAAGTTGGAGACTTCAGAAAAGTACAGGTATTTACTCATCTACCTTTCTGGAAGATATTCTGTAAAGAATAGAGGTCAGGTGAAGGGACTCACTAGTCTGGGTGTTATTCCTATGGATGGATTGTTATTGTTATTAGGTACTGTTGAATTGAGTCTGATTCACAGTGACCTTGTAAGTACAACAGAACAAAACATTCCCTGAAACTGTGCCATACCGGCACTATTGTCAGTGTTTCTTGATATTTGGAGGATTTTTAACGTCAGATTGTTTTGGAAATGGATTGCCAGGCTCTTCTCCCTAGCCTGCAGCACATGGTATTCCCAGGTGGTCTCCAGTCTAAGAACTAACCAGACTGATTCTGTTTAGCTTCTGAGATCAGTTGGGATTTGATGCCAGGGAGCAGACTATGGATGGAAGTGAAGGCCAACATCAACACCATATCACTACACTATATTTAACTGATGAGATGAAAAACCATTGAAAAAGATGGTACTTCTCAGACCTTCTGTCCCTCAGAAGTCCTAATAATGGCCCCATATTTATTCGTTATCTACCTGTGAACATTAATGATCTGCTAGATTCTAGAATGGGCTTCCTTTTATTAACTCTCTCTGTGTGTCTCTCTCTTTCTCTGTATGTGGTTTTTTCTCCCTCCTTCTCTCCCTCTCTCACTTCAATCATCTTTTTTTTTCCATGAAATGGAGTCTCTGCCTTTTTATACTTGGCCTCTGCTGCTCTGACTCAAAAGGACCCCTTAAAAAGACACCATTGAGAACACTGTTATTGACTTATGTTTAAAGTTCAAAAGTAACAGATTTACATTGCAACATTATTCCATGGTATGGTTGGCATTCTTCCTTTACCACTAAAGGAAGTGCAGAAACAGCAGAATCAAGCAAGATCCTACACTATTCCTCTCTTACAGCCTCTCAAAAGATGCCACGAATGATGTTCTTCAAATATTTGGGAATCATGCATAATGGTTGTAGCAGGGCCCAGATGCCTTTGCATAAATATCAATGGGTCAAAAGCTGCTCCAGTGTCAGGTACTCGGCCCAGTCATTGCATCGTCCATGAGCCTTTCATCCTATTGCCCACTCTTCAAACCTATGATGTTTGTCTTCTAGGAAAGAGAAGTCTAAGGCCATTATCTCATTCTTCTTCATTTTATATTTCAGAAATTAATAACATCTTATTCTTGGATAGGAAAATTGAGCCAGGTGAGAGGCAACAGCCTGGCCGAATGTTCTCCATTACAAGAAGTCATATTATCCTAATATTCAGGTATAAAATAGAAATAGATAACAACATTGCCTAACACATGTTCATCCTAATGACTTGCAACATTTCTTAAATCAGGAAACTGACTTTACTCACTTTCTGTGTAGCTTCAGGTGAGTTTCTTCTTTGATTCCATTCTTATAAGATTAATAAACATTGTTCTTTATAATTCATAGTTTATTTATAATGATGATGAATAAGAATGTGCTATGAATAGAAATTATTGTGAAATTGGGCTTTCATTCTTGCAAGTGTCTTTTTAGGTGTTGTGGAACCACCTTGATTACAGTGAGGATTTTTCCATGTTGAAGAAGAACCATGGTGCTTACTAGAATTTCATTGTATTTTTTTGCATTTTTCTGATTTTAGGTTTCTATTGGACCTCTCTTCTTCTTTTAGACCCAAATTATCTGATCAGCCCACTCTACTTTCCATTCATGAATGGCAGAAAAATAAGGGACGATCGTCAATGCCAATGTTAAACAATTACCATAGATGAGCTGGCTACTCTTACCTTCATACAATGGTTTTTCTCATCATCCTAGCTTAAGATATTTGTCTTCACATTTCCATGTTAATATTTACTTCTACTCCTTTCAATTCAGCAACTTTATAGATTTTCTTGACTTTTTAAAATTAGTTATTTTTCTCCTTTTGTTTCTTCCTTGCTCCTAGTAACCTGGTTTGCTTTGATGAGAACAATTATATTCCATATATAGAAAGTAAAAAGTCCATCCAGGCGAAGTCAACTCTGGTCACTCACAAAAATGGGAGGTCAAATGTCTGACTTTATTTCTCTACTTCTAGGTTTATTCATTCAGACTTTCTTACTAGTTGAATGAGCATGTGGAATTTAATTAATCTCTTTGAGTCTCAGTTTCTTCAATGTCAAAAAATTGAATAATAATAGTACATGTCATAATGCATGAGAGAATTCATATAAATGCATAGAAGTTATAGTAACATCTGAATGGCAGTAAATGAGCTATATATCTTAATTATTATTAGTAGTAACACACTCAGTCTTAACCTAGTTGATTTTTAGTTCATGACTGTCTTTTACCTGGATACTCCATAGTGTTCAATATGTCAAAACAGAAAAAGGATTAGTTCCTCCTGGTTTTCCAGTACTTGGTGTCAATCACTTAAGATCTACTTAGAGAATGCTAAAGAGCTCCTCCTCTGTGATCACTGCTAGACGGGTGGTGGAGATGGTCACTGTTCAGATGTTTCCTTCCATGTGGAGACAGCTCTAGCAATTTCAGTTTCTGGGCTATTTCTCTGCCTTACTCTATGCCTCCCAAGGGTGGAGGAGGTACTTTGTCTGATGGATGAATTTAGATGGAGGAATGGGGCATGCGCAGCCTAGAATCTTTTGCTATATTTCTCCTGAAAGCTATCTCAGTCGCAATCACATAGAGCATGTCCTTTGTTTTCTGAGTCTCACATAATTTCTGTTGGCCCAGGCCCTTACAAGGGGAAGTGTGTAGCTTTCTGTCACTTCTTGTTGCTGGAGAGGTAAGTCTGAAAACTTTGGGGTTACAATATTAAGAACTCTCTTTTCTGATAATGTGTAATGTAAGCTTTATAATAAAAAATTGATATTTTGGTTTTAAATTACTTTTCCAGGGCTGCCATAACACAATGGTACAGCCTACATGGATTTAACAACAGAAACTAATTTTCTCAGAGTTCTGAATACCAAAAATTCAACACCGAGGTGACTGCAGATTGTTGTCTCCTGAGGCTTCCCCATACCACTGCTTGCAGATGGCTGCCTTTGCACTGTGTCCTATAGGGCCTTTTTGTACCTACATCCTTGGTGGTTCATTCTGTTGTTATAAAGGCAAAAGTCATATTGATTTAGCACCCTGCTTTTATGACTTCATTTACCCTTTGTTACTTCTTTCCATAACCTGTTTCCAAATACAAACATGTTCTAAGGCGTTAGAGGTTAGGGTTTCAACATGTGAATTGGTGGAAAGATATACTCGACATCTTATTGTTATTTCTTTCAGTTTTTTTCAAACCCTATGCTAGGACAAGAGAAAACAGGTGAGTCCTTCCTGGGACCTCAATAGCCTTACAGAAGTGTTTTTTTTTTTTTCAACCATATTTTTATTGACTCTCCATGGATACTTTTTAAACATTTTCTTTCTCTAATCAAAAGCCTTTCCCATGAAATTGTAGTATCATATAGACACCTGTTTTTCTATTGTTGCTATGATATTCAGCTTTACATCACTATAATGAAATGCCTGATAATTAACTTGTAAAGAAAAAAGTTGATTTTAGTCCAAAGTTCTGGAGGTTCCAATCTATCATGAAGGAGCCTCATTGATTTGGGGCCTGGGTGGGGGAAGGACGTCATTACAGGTACATGTGGTAGAGAAAAACCTTTCACCTTATCATCTTAAAGCAAAAGAGAGCCAGGAGGTGGCTGGGAGTTCTTGGAATCACCTTCCAAAGCACACCTCAACTTACCTAAAGACCTCTCCTCAGTCACCAACTCTTCAAGGTTAACTACCTCCCAATAGCAATAGCTTGGGGACCAAGGTTCTAACACACAGGCTGTTGGGGTCATTCCAGATCCAAACTGTAGTAGTGGCACTACAGATGGTCACAAACATAGATAAACAATTTCTGACCTCTTGGGGAAGTTTTGCATGCAATAGATATTAAATGGAGTGCAGAAACAGAGGGCAATCAGAATAGGTTATAAGACTCATTTCAGAGACCCCCAGCCTCATCTAAAGTGGTACTAAATCCTCAGCTCCAGGGACCTCAGAGTGGCAAAGTCCACGTTTAGGGAGCAAAAAATATACTGGGAGCTAGAATGTAGCTCAGTTGGTAGAGCACTGCTCTGCAGGCTCTGAAGTCCCAGGTTCAATTCCCAGCACTGCAAAAATGGGAGAAGGATGTGGCAATCCACTCCCAAGGCAATCCTGAAATAGTCAGCTATTGAAAACCTCATGAGGATTGCTATGAGTCAGACACAACTCAACAGCATGTAATAACAACAAAAATATAGTACACAGGAAGCAGATCTAAATATACAAAGATACATAGCAATCTCTTGGTGTACAAAACATCACCATGTTTTAAGATGATGTTCAGGATTGATTGTGTGACTTAAAATATAAATTAAGTTGCATATATAACATTTTATTTTGTCAGGTCTGAAAGAATATGATATTTCAAAGTGACCACACAATTATCCTCCAGAATAGTTAAAAGTAAGACATAAGATAGGATGTGACTCTCTTTTAAGAGAGATAACCCATATAAATCAAAACATCATGAACGGTAAATGAAAATAGGACTTTCAGACATGAGGCCCAAATCAAAAGACAGGAATATTAAGTTATACATGATGACAAGCTCCTGTTCTGCTTCTCAGGTGAAAGATTCTGTAGGGCTCTTCTGGATAATGCTTCACACATTTCTCTGTTTATTTATTTTGCAATATTGAGGGGCTGAACCTAGCTAGAGCCTCATGCATGTGAGGCAAGTGCTCTAAATCTGAGCTGCACCCTCAACCTTTTTAAAAATTTTTATTTACTTATTTTGAGTTGTGGACTTTCAGAGTTCCACAGTCCGTCTCTGGGTTCAAACTCACCATCCTCCTGCTTCATCCTCTTGACTGAAATTACAGGTGTGTGCCATGGCACTCAGCTTCACATACATATTTATTCAACAAAAGCATATAGATCTCCCAGCAATGATATAATACTAGAGCAACAGTCAAACAGAAAGTAAATAACAATAAGCCCTTGGGAGCTTATCTGTACTAGACATGGGGTCAAGGATGATCTTATTTAACACTCATCACTACCTTAGGTGGCCTGAAGCACCATTGTGGCATCCAGTCCATCAGGTTTTGGAAGCTCAGCAAGATCAGCCCTGGTTAGCACTTGGATGGGAGACCACCTGAGAACCAGGTGCTGTAGGGTTGCGAGAAGGACCTGGCAACCCACTTCCAAAAAAATAATCAGCCATTGAAAACCCTACAAATAGCAGAGAAGCACTAATGATACCATTTCCCTAATATACATAGGGTTGCTATGAGTTGGATACCAAGTTGACAGCACCTAACAACAACATCCACTACCTTAGGTGGCAGGTCTTCTCATCACTCTCATTCTGCACATAAATCACAGAGAATGAAGGAGCCCAGTAGCTTGATCAATGTCAAACTGAGGTCCATCTGATCACAGGGTCTGAGTGTCTTACCACTAATCAATCTTGCTGTTACTACCTGCTACCAACTCTCTGATGGAGATGATAACACTAATTTCCACAATGTCAACACTACCCTTTTCTTATAGTTTGTCTTTTTATCCTGTAAGAAGGATCTCTCTCGAAGTTGCTTGTATACACTCATATGAAAGACAGAGCTGCAGCAGCATAAACATTAGTGCTTGTGAATTCATGTACCATCAGAATGCACACTCTTCTGCACTAAGAATCATAGGTAATGATTCCGTTCCTACAAATGAGGACACTGACGACTAGAGAATTTAGCTGTTCATCTAAGATTCTATGTCTGGATGGAATCAGCAAAAGGAGATGATAACTTGTGCCTCCCAGTTTGCTGCCAGACACACTATTTCACACTGTCTTTACCAAAGGAAATAGTCATCTTCTCCTGTTCTTTGCCCTTTCTTATCACCCCCACCCCTCCACTTCCTTACCACCATCAAGGGTGTAAAGTTTGTAGGTCATTTGGAGGAGATCAGCTTCTCCAGTATTGAGGCAGTCTTTTGCTAAACAAGCCTATGGCAGAAAATGCACAGAAACGATTTACATCTTTGACTCTCTTCCAGCAGATATCAGTTATCTTGAACTGCCAGCAGAGTCTTGACTATGTGACATGTGTGACAGTGAAGAATAGCTTTTCGCTGCATTGCTGGGTTTGCATGGCTAAAAGAAATCAGGAGTCACTGTTTGATAGGAGGAATATTCAGGAACATCTCTGAAAAATCTTGGCAAGAGGAGTGAGATGTGATATCTAATCTTAGAGGCCATGAAAATGACCCCCTATTCAACAAGCCCTTGCAATGACTGTGGAGAGACTTGGCAAGGAAATAAAAGAGAGATGGATTATTCAACCTTTTTTAAGTCCCCTGTGTGACAAGTCATTCTCAGTAAAGTTATTCTTGAATTACATATCATGTGCGAAAAGTTTGTTTATAACCTGGTCTTTTAAAACTTGAAATCAATTGCATCTTGTAGACATAATTATAATGGATACTCATTATAGATAGTGGCTGGGTATATATCCTAGGAGTGCTTTTCACAGATAAAACTGTCAAAATGGTAATTCTTATTAACAGCACTACCTATTTCATCTATCTACATGTGTTTTCAAATATTTTTCTCCAAAGCATTGCACATCATGAGTAACTCAGAAGATATCTATACCTTCTGTCTGCTTGTCATGCTGTGAGGGCTTGTATTTTGGTGCAATGCTGAAAGTTATACCACTGGCATTTCAGATACCAGTAGGCCCACCCATGGCAGACAGGTTTCAGCTGAACTTCCAGACTAAGATCTGGCATTGCACTCCTGAAATAGCCATTGAAAACTCTATGAATAACAGAGAAGCACTATCAAATACAGTGCCAGAAAATGAGCCCCCCAGGCTGGAAGGCATTCAAGAAACAACTGAAGAAGAGTTACCTTCTCAGAATAGAGTCAACCTTAATGATGGAAATGGGGAAAAGCCCCTGTGACCTCTTTTTACTGACATAGCATGACTCAAAATGAGAAGAAATATAATGGCTGCAACAATGGGCTCAAACTTAAAAAGACTGTGCATGGCACACTGTTGAGTAGTGTTTTGTTCTGTTGTACATAGGGTCACTATGAGTTGGACTTGACTCAATGGCACCTATCAACAACATCTTTATATTTTATAGTCTGTCTGTGGTAAAATGAAATATACCTTAAAATTTTGTCTTCACAGTCCCTAGCATGGAGTAGCAAAATATTAACTAATGAACCAATTTTAAAACAAATACATGGGAATATCCAACAATTCTCAGATTTTACAATTAAAACGATTAAATGTGAATGATGAGTTTAGCATAACTATTAGAATTGAGTTCAATATATACTTTTCTTCACCCTTTTGGTAATGTTTGAAAAAGATCCTCACAGTTTATTGCAGTATTTTCCTATTATTAACCAGAAACAATGTATCAAAATTGTACATTGTACAAGAGAGTCAATTATACTGATGTCGGTTTAACATCATTGCATCATGTGCAAAAGAGATATTTTGTACATTTGTGTTTTAATAGAATAGCTGACCCCTGAATCAAGAGTTTTATTTAACCTTAAAATTATTCAGAATGAGATATAAAGTGGGAATGAACTCAAGGATACAAAGTTGGTAATGAACATTAGTTCAAAAATTTCCTTTGGCATAAATGAAAATGTGTTGAAAAATAAAACACATTTGATGGGTACAAAGATATTTTTTCAACATAAGCATAAGCAAAGTGTCAAGCACCAACATAATATAAATTATTTTGAGGGTTTTAGTCACAGCACATATGTAATTTTTCCCTTTTCATACCAATATCAAATGCTAGCAGTATAAGATTCACTTTAGAATAAATTAAGGGAGTGTGCATATATTTCTCATTGAAGAATATATGTATTATTAAAATGTTAAACATGAATATTCCCCACATATTATTTTCTTTTCTAAATGTGCATAGGAAACATATGTATAGTTTCACTATAGGTCAGCTCTTCACTTGTGGCAAAAATGGATACAAAAATTACTGTCCTCACAGGGTTCTGCATAACAGATGAGGGGTGGATAGTCTTAGGGAAAACTCAAGTTATTTCCACAAGCACAAGCCAGCATTGTTCTAGATTTGGGATCCATTCTTCCATGAAGCAGTATAGAACTAAGTGCAAGGTCAACTCTCAGACAAGCTGCAGGGCTTTGGACGTGGCTGGTCCCTTGAAATAAAATCTAGATAGTATTGGGGAATGAAGTAGTAATCAGATAATGTCAAAATTAGCAATATTTTCCCACGATTGCTAGTTATATGTGAATTTCTGGAGGTCTATCCAGGGTACTTGTATTTTTAACAAATCTCCCAGGTGATTCAGATCAACATTACAGTTCAAGAATCACTGTTTGTGCACTATCTCTGCATCCCTAGAAATCCCCTTCATATTGTCTTGGAAGAGTTTGCAGCTTGGATGACATGAAAAAAGGATTAATGTTCTAATGGAAAGGAAGAAGAATAACCTCATGGCTCTACTCAGAATCACATAGTGGTGTTTGTATATTTACGGAGCTCTAGAGGTTCCTTCGACTCCCAGGGCAGGTGACTGAATGAATGACTTAGCATGGAGAACCCTGGAAGTAGCTCTACCCTTTCAGCAGAGGAACACCGCTTCCAGCTTGTTTTACTTGCAGTTTCTATGCTGATTTTTTTCTGATGAGACAGGAGAATATATCTGAGTAATTTTCCTCCTCCATTTGAACATGTAGACACTAACACACAGAGAGGCAAATCCAGGACCAAGTTATGATTTCGGATCCTCTGACTCTCAGTCCAGTGTTCCTTTAAACTTAGGTTTCCAAAGGCTAGACTATGAGCGTGGCATCCTATCTTAGAGACTGCTTCTCTCTCAGATAGGCAATCCTATCTTGCCAGGCACACTATGGAGAACTCCGCCTCATAGTTATGAATCATCATGTCTTTGCTAACACAATGGTCTACCTCCTTGCACATATTAAATGCAGCCCAACCATATGTGAGGGAACTCTTCATCCTTTATGGAGAACAATAGGCCTTGTAAAGGGAAGAGTTGAGATCTGACCTGGTATGACTCTCTTGGAGCACAGTGACTGGGAGACCACTAGTCAGCTAAAGTAAGCCGGTCTGGGTATTTACCTATAAACATGTTTAGATTTTCTTATTAGTTCTTTTGGTTGTTTTTTATTGATCAAAATCAATAAAAGAATTGATGAAAATATTCAGGTCAACAATTAAACTGTTAATAAAATGGAGTCATTGATGTTTTGCCTGCAGCCATACTACTGTAGTGTTCCATCTGTCAAATCTTGAAAGCTAAGCAGGGTTGGGGCTGGTTCGTACTTGGATGGGAGACTGCCTAGTCTCCTACAAGTGCTGTAGGCTTGGAAGAAGGACTCAGCAACCAATTCTCAGACAGCAATCAGCCATTGAAAACCCTATGAAAAGCAGAGAAGCACTAACAATAGTATTTTGCCTGGATATAGGTTCGCTCTGAGTCCGGCACTGACTGGAAGACACCTAAGAATAAATTGATGTTTTGGGCCAGAAGATCTTTTGTTGGGGTTGGGGGAGACTGGTGCATTGTAGGATGGTAGCATTGTCCCTAGTTGTTACCCACAAGATGCCAGCAGCACCATCACCCCTCCCCACCCCCAGCTGTGACAACAAATATATTTCTTCAGATATTGTTAAATGTTGCCTGGGGCCATGGTCAAATTGCTTCCAGTTGAGAATCATTGATATACACTGAGAATTAAGTAGAGATCACTCTACAGAGAATATGCAATGATCTGTACTGGGTAAAATGTAAATCTGGATTTAAGCCTCCATTTTCTTGGTATAAGGATTTGATGATCACTCTTAGCTAATAGAGTTAGGAAAGAATTCTGGTAATTTTTGTCCTCTTTTGCTTTTTTCACGTTGCCTGTTGTTGTCGTCAGATGCCTGTCGAGTCGGTATCCTCCTCATAGCGACCCTATGTACAATAGGCGAAACACTACTGTCAGTGCTTCTCTGCTATTCATAGGGTTTTCAATGGTGGATTGTTTTTTGGGAGTGGGTTGCCAAGTCCTTTTCTTAAGCCTACTGTATCTGGTGTTCCCTGGCAGTCTCTCATCCAAATACTAACCAGCCCCAACCCTGCTTAGCTTCGGAGGTCTGACAGGGTTGGACGCCACAGTGGTACAGCTGCAGGAGGTCCATGTTTTGTAGCTTGTGCAAAAAGGCTCACCATTTGCTAAAGATTTGCTTGTAAACTGTGTTTATCTCTGACCCTGTTACAAGAATTCTTTTTAATAATTATCAATTAACTGCTTTCTATAAAACACTTTGTTTTCCTTTCCAATGCACTCTGCAAAATCCTTGTGGTGGAGTATGTCACTCCACTCTCTCCTAATCCAAGTTCGCCTCATCTGCATTTGTCTTTTCTCATGTAGATGGTTCCTCTGAGGCAACCACCAGCATCAGAGGCATTTTCTGTGCCTCAATGAATCAGCTGTTGTGGTCCTTGGTTGAAGAGTAGGGGATGTTTAAAATAAATTTGGGCAAGAAAATTGCCACCTGCAAGCTCATCACATTAAGCCAGACTCACAAATATTGTATATTTTCTCTTATATGTGGAATGTAAATTTTAAAGAAAGACATGAAAGTACAAGGAGCCTATTTTGTAAGAGGGTCATTAGGACCATCAGGTAGAAGGAGGAAGGACAAGAGAGGGTAATGGAGGGTTCATATGATCCGAGTAGATTATATATATGTATGAAAATGTCATAGTGAAACACATTATTTTGAAAGAAAAATTACCAGCTGCTTAGAAAATATTCCAAAAACTGATCCTTCAGTAAACTTAAATTGAAGCCGCATGCAACTTCTGGCAATACTCTTGGAACATTCCAGCAAAGGCAGCACAAAGTAACTGGACACTACTTTTTCACTATGTAAAATTCCACCATATAAATTCATCTTGCTCTTGCAAATACTCTTTGATTTTCTTTCTCTCTCTACTTCTTTTTTCCTTTTCCTCATATACTGCTTATTTAATACTTAAAATCTTCTTGGTGCCGAAATGCAGGTTGAATTAGACTGAGCCCTCTCTTATAGTTTGTCTTTGCAGCCAGTATTCTGAGTAGTGACAGATGAATTAGTGGGTTACAGTCATGTTATAGAGGAAGGACACCCTCATGCTCATGGCAACCTGATGATAATTTTTCACAGAGAGGACAGAGATTTAAAGAAAAAGAAAGAATCTGTGGAGCATAAAATTAAAACATATTAAATGCTTCCAGAGACTATATATTGAGGCAAGATGTATGGAAATGCATGATATTTACATTGAAAACTGTTTCTCAAATATTTGGTTGGGGAAGGCAAGAGATGTGGAAATAGTTAAATGGGACAAGAAGAAGCTAAAAAGGAATATTCAACAGACTCAAGTAAGGACTATAAATTTCCATGGGAAATACTCAGAGGATAACAGATATGTAATTCTAGAAATATATTATAGCATCATATAATAAAGAGGCCAAGACAGAATAAAAGAAAGAAGATTGAATATAATGTTATACTCAATGATTCTAGCATCATCTGGCCTGAATAATAAGTACTGGTGACAAGGTTGTCATAAGGGTGTGATTCTGGAAGATAAGATGTTTGGGGCTTTGTAGCTAATTGGATGGCCTGGCAAGGAGGCAAAACCTAAGAGGATACTTCACAGGCTTCAATATTAGTGATCTAAGAGAGAATAAAACCAGTAGGTCATATTTACTCTTACAATTTATGTAACTTGCTCATGTTGGAAATGTTTGATACTTGTTAATAGCACAAAATCACAGGTTAGTGAACAGCAGGCAGATTAGGCTCCCTTGACAAATGACAATGTTTAAGAATTTCTGTGATTATATTGCTTTTCACAGTGACAATGAGAGTTCTCTGGAGAACATCATAGAGATTCTTCTACCTCATGTGTTGGTTCCACAATTAATTATTTCTTTCTGAATCAAAAGTCTGTGTCATCTCAATGATCCAAAGGACTTTATCTTTAGCAACCAAAACTGTACTTGCTGGAGAGACATCTCCTGCACAGACATTCATCAAAGGCCAAGTAGACAGCTGAGGTCCACTCAGCTTTCAAATTAAGAGGATGCTACAGGTAGACAAGGAAAGGTTAAGGCTTGGCAGTACTGTTTTCTTGATAATTTTCTGATCAATTATGGATATTTAGAAATGTTTTTATTAGACTCAGGCTAACTCTTTAAAATTAACTTGTTTAGTTTAACCTTCTTCTACCCCAATCCTGGTAATACATACATTTCTTACTAACTTCTGTAGCATTATAATTTGATAGAGATGTAGAAGCCTGTGAAATAAAAATCTTCATTCTCTACATTTTATATCTAAGGAGCAATAAGACTCAGAGAGATAGAAAGTGTTCCCCAAGATCAAGACTGGGAGTTTAAGCTTTGGCTATGGTGTAAATAGCTATCAGGAAAGTTCAGAAAAGATGAATTTAAAGGATCGGGTAAAGAATTGTTATCAAAGTGACTTTTCCCCATGAGCGAGTAAAACAGTTCCATGATATAATGATGACAAATTGATTCAAGACATTGTGTGTGAGCTAGACTGAGATGTGATGTGAAGAAGACCAAGTAGACAAAAGGAAGAATCCATATGCAGAATGAACAGTTCAGAAAAAAAGCAGGGCTGGCAGAATTCTGGATCTCTCACATGCACCCCTATATTTGGAACAATCCCATCAGGATATTGAGGTTCTATATTTTGTGGTTTCTTAATGGCAAATAGATGAGACCTAATCATAGTCTTAAAGACTGCTGCTTAGGATTGGTTTACTGAGAACCTAACTGTTCTCTTATTTGAACATAAAAGACTTGGGAGTCAGAGGGGAAGAAGCATATGACTCAAGTGTATGTTGATGTCTACTTTACCCCTTTGTGCACCTCCTACAATTACAATACCATCGAGAACTTTTTTTCTGCATCCAGTTATCTCATCAAAAATAATTGTCCAAGGATTTTTGTTGTTCTTAGTTTCCATTGAATCTATGTCCAAATCATAGTGACCCTATATACAACACATGAAATCCTATTGTCATGCTTCTCTGCTATTCACAGGGTTTTCATTGGCTGATTGCTTTTTGGGAGTGGGTTCCTGAGTCCTTCTTCCAAGCCTACAGCACCTGGTATTGCCAGACTGTCTC